>JADRCD010207468.1:26619-42589 GCA_019843815.1 Montemys delectorum
CTCTCTCTCTCTCTCTCTCTCTCTCTCTCTCTCTCTCTCTCTCTCTGTGCTTGCTTCATAGTTGGAATGGAAAATGATATGTGAATCGACTCTGCCAGTGATCACGCAGACCAGACATCTGTACCTGGCTTCCCTTTATAGCCCCATTGTCTACATTAAGGGTGGAACCAAAGTCTGGCTGGTAGTGAAGTTGGTGGGGGAAGAGAAATTCTGTTCTCACCTTCTCAATCCCTAAGGAATGTCCAGTCAGTTCCTTATCTTAAGTTTGCCAACACAGAACCATATTCTACAGTGAAGCACAGGACACAGCTGCCCTGGGGTAGAGCTAGCCCTATCTATGCCTTCTGCTGCAGGAGGGGTACAGATAGTAAGGATGCAATGTGCCTCCCACACTGTGGAGAGTGTCCCCAGGTTCATCGTATCTCCTTCATATTGATGCTTTGTCCTCTCTCTTCCCTCCCACCCCACCCTCATCTACCCCGTCCCTGACCAGGATTTGTCTCTGAAGGTCCTCACTTCCTCTCCAGTCCAGCTGCTTCTCCGGTCTTGGACTCTCAAGTCAATACTAGTAGGCCAGGACCTTTCTAGAAACCTGTCAAGGCCATGGCTTCCCAAATCCCCCTCCTTCTCTCTCTGTACGTACGTATGTATGAGAGCATATGCAGAATATCTTGCTTTTCTTCTGTTGGAAAGGCTCTAAATCTTGGAGAATACTATACACTTGGCATGGGGGCTTATCTGGCTGTCAATACCTCATGTCAGCAAAGCTTTTGTGTCTCAGTGTACAAAATGGATACCTGTCTTCTTGGGTTGCAACTTCAGAAGTCTCCTATCCTGCTTACCTGTGGCTGAATAGCAAGTTAAAAACTACACTTAAAAATACCTTATATACTTAGATTGATCATAAATTCGTGACCCAAATAGTGGTCAGCAGGGACAACGCCTTATTGCCCTGACAACCACTGAAGTTGGGGCCCCAGCTGCTTAAGTGTATGGCTGCTGCATAGAGGCCTGCCTTGTATAGTGTAGCCTCATGTATAAGCCCTCCTCACCTGCTGTCCCAAGATCCCAACAGTGTGTTCTCTGATAGGTCAAGACAGAAGTTGGGGGGTTTGTGAGCCAGTCTTATGTGCCAGTCACTGTCTTTTTGGTTATACTTCACTGGCCACATAAGACTAACCCCGATTCAGTGTGGGGAAAGGCTACACAAAGACAATCAGGAGGCAAAGATCAATGGGGTGACCACTTGGGAGGCTGGACACCATACTATCGCTCTTCTACTCAACTAGAGAAGGCAAACTGGTTTTAAAACGCAAACTAGACGCCCTTGTACCAAAAGCCTGCAGTGGACACAGGGCAACGGGACAAGGACAGGGTGCGTGTGCTTTGCATTCCGACTAGTCACGAGGTTGTCTTGATTAAATGGCAAATGGCCTGGAGGCAGAGATGTCCACCCTGGGTGTTTAGTTTTACAAAAGGCAGCCATGTGATCCACCTGTGCTCCCAAAGTTCTTGCGTCTGGGACCCCGGTTTTACAAGTGCTTGTTGGATGAGGATAAAACTGGATGCTGGCTACAGAATGTGGGTAAGGCATCCAGACTGTGAGACCAGCTGCTGCCATTGCTCAGCTCCTGACTTCATTCTGAGCAGTAACAAAAATGTTAAAGAGACAAACGAATCTTTGGTTTAAGGAATGAGGCTGACATACACTGGATGTAGCCATGTAAGTCTTCAAAATGGAAATGAACCGAAATATTGGCAATTTGGGGGGGGAGGTTCTGGCAATTGATGTAGTTCAGTCGGTAGAGTTCCTGCCTAGCATGCATGAAACCACTCCTTGCACCGAGTGTGGTGGGTGCACTCCTGTAATTGAGACCTTGCGCAAGTCGGGGCAAGAGGATCGAAGTTCAAGGTCAAGTTCTTCAGCTCTGCAGTGAGTTGGAGGCTAGCCTAGGCTAGAGATCCTTTTTCAAATAAACAAAACAAATCATAAAACAAAACGAAGTAGAACGGAGTCCAACCCCGATGGTTCTAATGATTTTATTGCTCAGTGGCAAAATAAATCAAAGCAACAATAATCCCAGAGTCACATTTAAACAGTCAGTGACTGCTAGGAAGCAGGTCTGAATGCTGGGACAGGGCTTGGGAGGAAGGCATCGCAGTGTGGTATGTTCTTGTAAACATCGGTACAGGTAGAGAGCAATACCCTCAGGTGGTGTGAGCTAAACCCCAGCTTCCCCAGAGAGGAAGCATTGCCCAGTCCTTTCCACTTCACACCTGCTGGCGCTGAAAATGCTTGCCCTAGAGAGGAATGGATTCTAAGTTGGCTACATTTATTCTAAGATCTTTTTTCTCAGTGGTGCTCTCCTGTCCCTGGATCCCTGCATGGTGGACTCGTCCTCCGCAGGCTGCACACAGGAAGAAGTGATGCTCCTGATAAAGAGGGTATGAAATGAAAATGGAGACCCTTTCCTACTTCCCATTCCCAGCCTCCCCTGCTTTGGGAATAAAACCACCCCAACTAAAAGGGTTGTATGATCCCAGTACATAAGTGCTCCTTCCTTATCCCCATTCTCACTTCTTGCTGCTGCTTGATTCTGGGCCTTGGACCGTGCCCTTTCACTTCTGAGTCACTGAAATAGCAAGGATACCCTCTTCGCAATCTGTAGGTAAGTTGGATCTTTGTACTTGGTACCATGCTGGCTCTGTCCTGCCTAGGATGTGCTTGAAGGACTGAAGAGAAAGAAAGAACAATCCTGCCAGCCAAACTGAGACACAAACTGAGCAGGAGCTGGAGTGAGTCCTGGGGTGTCGGGAGCTGGGAGGTTGGCCTTCTTGATTCTCTGCAGGGGTCATGCTGAGGCTGATTGGCCAGCACTGGGAACAGTAATCCAGAGCCAGAGTAACTTGGCTACTTGGCTCCAAACTTCTCACTAGGACCACACCATGACCTGGAGCAGATTCCAGCCTTGCACAGGTGGGCAGGAAGGGAGCTGAGTCCTGGGGCAGCCTTAGCTACAGCCCACTTACTGCCCCCCGGCTGCCCTTGGCTCTGGGATGCTGCTCTCAGGCAGCCTTGATGTGCTGTGCAGTGGGGCTGCTTCCCGATCCCTAGCACAGTCTCAGCTCTTCAAGTCTCCCTGTTTTCTGGGCACCGGTCAGTGCAGCTGCTCCTCTGGGTGGACACAGAGAGATCAGCAGCGCGGGCCTCCTGCTCTGAGCGGGACTGCTACGGTCACACGTCTACCAGTACATCCAGTGGGACGAGGCCTCTCTTCTTCCCACTGAGGACTCTGATGAAGCCATCCCGTTCTTCCTCAGAGGTCACACAGATCTGAGGGCCAGGGGAGAAAAAGGACAGGATTCAGTTCAGCAGGAACAAGTGGGGACCTGCAGCAGAAGTTGCTGCTGACTGAGGAAAGGGGAGCTGGCTCAGGGAGTAGAAGTGGTGGGGGGAGGAGAGGTAGGAATGGCAATGTGAGGAACTGCTCAATAAAACATTACATGCAAACCTGGGTTTGGAAACAGTCCCAGATGGAGAATATTTTCTGGGTTCCAGCTTTATGAATGAAGATTAAGAAAATGGCATTAAATACTTGTGACCCCCTGAAGAGTCTCTGTAAGGACAGAATGACAAAATCATGTCGCAGAACTGGTATGGGGCATGCCAGCTCCCAGTATAGTATGCCAAGGACCCAAAATAATAGCTGTCATTCACTGGCTCCTGTCCAGTGCTTGGAATCTTACATGTGCATCCTACAACAGCAGATAGCCAAGGGACAGTTTCATTACAAGCTCCAGGCAAATAAACAGGAGCACCTATCGTATTCCAGAGCAGGTACCTGTATGAGACTTCAGAAGAGGTGGTGAAAATCGGCTAGGTGCCCTTGCTACTCACTGTTCACGGGACAGCGAAGGGCAGAGAAGGGGATGAGGCCTGGTAAGAGGTTCCTAGGGGTCTAAGTGAATCAGAAGGGTTACAGGGCTGGCAGAAGCTAAGGGGTTTTAAGATGTCAACCGAAGTGATCAGCTTGACTGGAAATGGTACTCCCTTAATTCTTTTCAACCCCCTCCTACTTCCTCTTTCTTTCCTTCCCCTCTGTTCTCCACCTACCCCCTCTCTTTCTAGCTGGAGACTTCTCGAGGGCTGCATACATTTTCTTCCTGACTGGGCCAGCACAGTTACTGTCCGGCTGGCCTGGCCTGGGCATAGCTGGCCTGGCCTGGGCATACAGTGCCAGCCTTTGTGGTAGAGGCTGTGCACGGCATTCAGAGGAGGACACCTTGGTCCTAACAATGATGCCTGCAGCCATCCAGCCCAGCTATGACTTGACCCTCAGCTTGACCCTTCTTTAATATGGGGTGAGGCTATTTAAGGACTTAATTTCTTCGCAACTCTCTTTTCCAGAGCACAGACTCTTCGCTGGGCTGGAGGTTCCTGTTTTGGAATTAAAGTCAACTCTTTATTGCTTACTCTTTTGTCAGAGTAATCCTTATTGTCATCATCATCATCATCTTTAAAAATGATTTATTATTTTATTTTTATTACTATTTATTTTTATTTTATGTGTATTTTCTGCCTGCCTGGATATATGTGCACCACTTGTGTTTCTGAGGCCCACAGAGGTCAGAAGAGGGTGGCAGATCCCCTGGAACTGGAGTTCAAGACCGTCAGGATTAGACACATGGGTATTAGGCATGAAACCCAGGTCCTCTGGAAGAGCAAGTGCTCTTAACCAGGAAGCATCTCTCC
This sequence comes from Montemys delectorum, assembly GCA_019843815.1. Taxonomy (NCBI): domain Eukaryota; kingdom Metazoa; phylum Chordata; class Mammalia; order Rodentia; family Muridae; genus Montemys; species Montemys delectorum. Next base: position 31,373 of record JADRCD010207468.1, read on the forward strand.
CACCCCATATTAATTTCTTTCAACAGTATGTATGCGTGCATCTCTGTGCACATGAGTGCAGGTGCCCTTGGGTGCCAGAGGCATCAGATCCCCCTAGATGTGGAGGTATAGGAAGTTGTATGCTGCCTGATGTGGGTGCTGGAATGAAACTCAAGTCTTCTGCAAGAATACAACATGCGCCTAACTGCGGAGCCATCTCTCCAGCCTGTATTACCATCCTTTCAGGGCATGCATCTGCACTGCCCCCTTGGGTTTCAAACCCAGCGCTGCCCCACTGGACTTAGACTACTTCACTCAGGGTTTCAGGGTAGATTCAGTCTGTACTAATCGTGGCTTCCTCTAATGTGGCACAGGTCCAGGAAACAAGGTGGCGTATCTGCCAAAGGACTTTGGGGGAGAGTTTCTGTTGCTCTACAAAGAGGTGCACTCAGAAGACTTCTTTCGCGTTGTCGGAAAGGGATCTGTCAGGCGACCTGCAGTGGGAGGCAGCCAGCATTCTGAAGCCCTTAGAAGAGAAAGGAGAAGGGATTTGTATCCCTGCCCAGGGGGTCAAACCACCCCACAGCAGACCCCCATTGTGCGCTAGAAGAAAACCTTGGAGGTTGAGTCAAGTTAGTTTCCTAACTCGTGATGTGCATTTGTTAGCTATCGCTGTCATGAATGATAGTCTACTTAGTGCCATGAAGTGACAGCGATCCATGGCATTCTTAGGGCTGGTGGCACGGGAACTTGACAGACTTTTGTTTGTTTGTTTGTTTGTTTAAAGAGTTCCAAGGTCAAGGTTAAGGAGGCCAAAAGACTCCATCTTCCTTCTTTTCTATTTCTCCAGGAGTGAATCCATTGTGCATTAAAGTTGTTGCTCCTGGTGGTTGTGGAGCCGAGTTTTCCATTTCCTTACTGTTTACCTATCTGCTGTCTATAGAATAGTTAAAAATTGTATTTTGAGGAAACTAAATAGAAACAGATAGACTAAGTAAAATATGATATTAAACTCTGAATTCAAAGGAAAGCTTGGCATGAAATATGTCAGTTTTCAGTGCTAATAACTTGATGATTGAATTACTGTGGTTGCTATTCTCTTCCATCTTAAAAATACCATTTTCTAAATATCCCTATAATAGACAAATATCTGTTTTATAATCTAAAAATAATTTCTGATTTAATTTTTTTTGCAAGAACACAAGGAATCCACGAAAACCTTTCTACAGCTATGACAGACCCATGGGTGGCGTTATAAGAATGTTTTAAAGGAATTTAAAGCTGATTAAGTGGATTCTTTCCAAGTTTAAAAAATGAAGGAACATCATCCTGTCAAGTCTGCCTCCTATGTGTTCATAATAGATACTGTGATTCCATCTGGATACAAGAGCTCTGTGGTAAACAATATAACAATTAGGAAAGATTAGCCTTCGACACAGAAATGTGATGTAATAAAAAAACATTGCATTCATTTTCAGAATCAATTTTCTCTGCCCTCTCTGTTAATGGCCACTTGTCTCTTTATGTTTTTAGAGTTTTATGTATCACCCTCACTATTTTCTGGTGCCATGGATGCCTTACACTGGTATTTCCACTGCAGATGAAGTTTTCATTGAGATCTGCCATGAGTTATGATGGTGGGTGATGACTTTTGTTAACACCCATGCTGTTCAGGCACTGTGCTGTCTCCACACAGGTGGCCATGCTGAACTCTCAGGTCTGCATCAGGGAGATACTAGTATATTGAGTTTTTAAGATGACATTTAGAGGTGACTATCAAAACCACACATGCCACAGATCCATTTCTACATGACCTTGGCATCAGTGACTTTTCTACTATGTTACCTTTCCTTAAGAGGTTTTGAAAGTTTTCACATAAATTAATAATGTAAGAAATTAAAATAGAGGTCAAATTTGAATCTTGTTTTTAATAATAACATTTTCTTTTTTTGGGAGGAGTTGGGGGGGGTGGTCTCACTAAGTATGTAGCCTTGACTGGCTTCAAACTCACTATGTAGGCTGGGCAGTGGTGGCTCACTCTTTTAATCCCAGCCGTTGGGAGGCAGAGGCAGGCATATTTCTGAGTTCAAGGCCAGCCTGGTCTACAGAGTGAGTTCCAGGACAATGAGGGCTAAACAGAGAAACCCTGTCTCGCTGTGTGGAGTGTGCATGTTAGAGATGTGGCCACAGCATGGTGACATACCATCTAAAGCTTGGAAGAGAGCAAAACACTCAACGGAATGAGTTCAGGAAGAGGTGCTGCCTTGGGTATAGAGGCCCATGCTTGTACTCTTGCCCGGCACTTACATAGGCCCCTTGAGCAAGACACATAGAACCTCTGTGGTACTCTATTTTGTAAAATAGAAATACTGTACGATTAATCCACACCATCCATGGGGCATGGATAAAGGAAGTGTAGGAATCTAAATGTTATAAATACCCCATGCCAGGCATCTTCTCCACTTGACTCACCAAGATGGGGCTTCTTTCTGAATCTGCAACATGGTGATTCAGCAGCTTTCCCCTGGGGGCCCTGTCTCCACTTGGCTTCTGGGCGGGTGCAGAGGATCTGAACTCCTGTCCTCAGGTTTACACAGTAAGTTCTTTACCCACTGAGCCATCCTCTCCCAGGTATTTCTATTACAATTTTACTTCCACTGAGGAAGACCTTACACGTCTATCCCTCTGTCTGTCTTGCTTCTTCAAGGGTGGAAAGTTCGACTCAGTTCATGATCCAGGGACTCACCACTGCCACTGTTCATACTTCCTCTAGTAGGCATCTTCCCTTAGTAGGCAATGAGACAATCTTGTCTCCTAGGCCAGATTTGCTGTGTTTCTTCCTGGGCTTTTGTTTTGCCATGGGCCACCTGGTGCTACTGCCTCTGAGCTTCAGGATAGCAGCACATGGTGGTGATGGTAAGGTGGGGTGGCCTGTGATAGTGTGACCTTCTCAGTACCTGGCCCACATCTGATCTCCATCGCTGCAGTCACAGGGCTGAAAATGACTGAGCACTCTCTTTGTCTGCTCTTTCAGCGTTTAGAGACTTTTCTCGGGGAAACATCCTCACCCGGGCGCAGCAGTGGCTGAGGTCTGGGCATGATTTCTGTGTCCTGTCTACATCATTATTGCCTCACTCTCCAAACTCCTTCCCTCAGGAGAGCCTTACTGTTGACCAACCCACTATTGTTGTGAATTGTCCCTAATTCTCACCATTATGAGATTACTGTGGGAACAGCCACTGCTCGCCCAGTTTTCGCCCTGTGCATAGATTATTTTCATGAGTCCATTGCAGAAAATGGAATTATAGCATGCATGGGGCTCAGTAATTTTTGTGGTTGTTTATACACAAGTCTGAAGCAACTATGAAAATTTGGGAACTGATGCATACTAGCGTTTATAGAAAACCAATGTCCCCAACTTCATCTGCTGCTGTTGTTAAGATCTTTGGGAAAACAATGTTCAGATTTACTTGTATGTTATCTTTAATAATTTTTACTTGCTTGATTTTTAAAAGTAATAGACATTTTTTTTTGTAAAAGCCATTTCTTCACATTGTAAGTTTTCTTTAGATGTTTCTTTTCCTTTCTTTTCTTATTTCTTTTTCTTTTTGACATTCTATTGATTAGCTACAGGGAAAAATGAATCATTATTTTTGCTGTGGGACTTCTTTCTTTTAAATGCTAGAAAGTAAGCTCTGGGCCTGTGTTCTATCACTGAGCTCTATCCTAAGCTCTTGCTATTTTGAGACAGGTTCTTGGTTCCTATGCAGTTCAGCCTGGCTTTGAACTCACTATACACAGACTTTGAACTTGAAATTTTCTTGTCTGTGTTTCCTGAGTGCTGGAATTACAAGGAGTGAACTAGATATCCAGAGTGAGGAAACTTTTGTCAAGTTGAATAAGTCATCTGGAGCCACATATAGAAAAGAAAATAGTTGATCAAATTGAGTAAGCCATTATTTTAGAACAATAAATCAGTTATAATTATAAAGTAATGACTGATCACGTGTGTGCATATATGTGTGTGTATGTGTGTGTGCATGTGTGTATGTGCGTGTGTATGTACATATGTGTGTGCAAGTGTGTGTATGTGTGCATGTTCGTGTATATGTGTGTGTGTGTATGTGTGCTTGTGTGTATGTGTGCTTGTGTGTATGTATGCGCGTGCGTGTGTGTGTGTGTGTGTGTGTGTGTGTGTGTGTGAGACTTTGGAACTATCTCTGAAAGTAATTCTCCCAAAATGGGGGAGGATGTCTGGAGAGATGGCTCAGTGGATAACAGCACTGGCTGCTCTTCCAGAGGACTCAGGTTCAATTCTCAGCACCCACATGTTGATTCACAACTGTCTATAACTCTAGATCACAGAGAATTCAGTGCCTCACCTAATCTCTACAGCACAAGGCATGCATGTAGTGCACAGACAGCTACACTGATACAATCTCCATACACATAAGGTAAAATAAAATAAAATAATAAATAATGCCATCTAGGGTACAATTGGAGCAACTGTGTTGGATAGACAAGTATTAAATTATGAATTCATATTTCATTATTTAATTTCTTGCAGACTGAGCCGTCTCGTATCACATATTCAAGTAGATATGCCCATTGCCTTGAGAAATGCTAGAATTACTACAGTGTTACCAAGAATGTAGAAAGGGGCAAACTTCTGACTTCCCGAACTGAAAATTGTCAATCATCTGTGAGCCTTCATTGTGAAAGAAAGGAAATTTCTAATTTCCAGATCCCTGCATCCTCTTCTAACACATCCAGAACAAACAGTCTTGGAGGGGCGAGCATGTTTTGCCCTGCATCGAAGATGGCGCATGATCAGTGAGAAGAAATAAATAGGACGGAAAGACACCCTCTCTGTGCTAGAGGGAGACACACAGAAATGGCATGGCGGAGCTGAGCTGTGACTGACCTGTTTGTTTCTATCTATAATCCAGGGGCTAGATAAGGAGTCCAGAAGGAAGTGGCTTAAGGACATTGTAGACGCAGAGGGCTCAGGAAAACCGGAAGAGCGAAAGGTATCAGGAATGTGTCGATCGGATACAGGGAAAAGTCCAGAGTCTCTGCCTGAGATTATTTTTACTCTGTGTTTTGTCTGTCTTATGTTATTATGTGAAGGTGTATGTCCTTTAGGGGACCCATAGAGGCTCCGGTCTTGAGAAGGAGATCTGAGTGGGCTCCATGTGATTGGAGCTAACACACCAAACCCTGGAGCACAGCACCACACAATGCCACGTTCCCCTTTAGGTGATGACATATTGGTAGGGACCAGCTCAGAGTGAAAACTGGGGTAGCTGCTAACTTCAGTGACTAGTGGTGCTCAGATGCAAGTGCTCTCTCATGACACTGCGGCATTATATACGCTTCTCTGACAGATACCATTGGGTGAGTGTCGTGGTTTGAATGAGGAAGGTCCCTTACGGGCTCATGAATTTGAACACCTGGTCCCCACTTGGTGGCACTGTTTGGGGAGGATATGGAACCTGTAGGAGGTGGAACTTTGCTGGAGAGAGTGAGTCACTACGGGTGGGCTTTGAGGTTTTATAGCTCATTCCCACTTCCTGTTCTCTCTTGCTCTACTTCCTGTGTTGGAATGAAATGTGATCTGACAGCTTCTTCTTCCTATTGTGAGGTTTTCATTGCTGGTTGCCATGCCTGAGCATTCCCAGCCACTCTGGACTTTCATGTTCTGAAACTCTAAGCTAAAATAAATACTCTCCCCACCAACTTACTTTTAGTTATGGTGTTCTATTATAACAATAAAAGGGAATTAAAGCAGGGTTTCCTGGCACTTGGGCTTTGCACATTGGATTCCAGCTACCCTTTTACCATGGGCATCTGATTATCTTTCCTCAAGAGGCATACTTGGTCTCTTCTTTTGTCCCTGCTTGTGGTGTCTGTGAGTGTGTGTGTGTAGGGGCTTGTGAACTTTACTTACCTGGTTCTCTTTCAGTGTTATCTGCCCCTGGTCCTTGCAGCCAATGAAGGTTCGAACACACCTATAAATCTTCTCATGCTCTTCTACTCTCTGAACAAAGTTGGCTGGAAAGAAACCAACCCTGTCCTGAATCTTTCCCTGAAATGGAAGAGGAGGCATTCAGCGGCAAATGCAGCATCTATCGTAACTGTCATCACCGAAGGATTCTTATTTCTTTTTAAAGACTGAAACACTTACTTTCCACCAGTCTTCATTGGAGTCTTCTAGGAGAGTGATCATGTCTCCTGGCCTAAAAATAAAGGAGGCATGAGTTGGTGGGGAGGAAGTCAAATGGGGAAGAGAAAATACTCTTTAGCATGAGGTAGTTTTTCATTCACACAAATAATCCTTAAATAATAGAGGTAAAGGAAGTATGATTCTACCAGCTCTTCCCTTCCAGGGAAATGGAAACAAATATTCACATTGCAAAAATGCCCAGACTTAGAGTTCAGTAAGTATCAGCATATATTTTGCCCTAAAGCATGTCTTCCTCCCATCTTCTGTATTTCCTATCCAATCTCCTCATGCATTTGATATGTAGGTACAGGCTATCTTTTGTCTTTATGTTGTTGTTTAGTACTTATATCTAAATCCAGTCATACTCTTTATTATTATCTTTACTTGTGATGGTTAAGTCATCGTCACCTTGATTGGATTAAAAAGCACACAGGCAAGACTGGGGAGATGGCTCAGTGGTTAAGAGCACTTGGCTGCTCTACCAGAGGACACAGGCTCAACTCCCAGCACCAACATGGCAGCTCATAACTGTCTGTAGTTTCAGGTCCAGGGGATCTGCCACCCTCACACAGACTTACATGTTGACAAAATGCCAGTGCAGGTGAAATTCACAAAAAGAAGAAAAGAGAAGGCCAGGGTATTGGCGAGGCAAGGTTTCATGTCTGTTGACCAGGCTGGTCTCAAACTCAGTAACTAGATGAGGATGAGGGAAGGCTACCTTTTCATGCTTGCCTCTTTATAGCCCAGTGCAGTTCCTAAGGCTACTCCAGAGTCAAGGGACAGAAGGCCCCACATCTGTGAGAGGTACTGCGATATCTCAAGCTAAGGAGAGAACTCACAGAGAGGGAAGAACTTAGAGCAGTCAATGTAACTGCAGACCCAGAGTCAGGGATTTTGCCCAGCGTTTAAACTGATTCCTATACCTAGGGGTTTATTTTTTTATGAGTACGAATTGTTGCTCCTTAGACACTGATCAATCTCCCCAACCCTTTTCTTCTTCTGAAGCCCATTGACCTATGGCCCCTGCCTCTGATGGGACAGTTGTGTTTTCCTTTCACAAAACGTATTAATTTTCTATAATTTCGTGTGAATACTTCAGGATTTAGACTCTCATGTGAAAGGGATGGATCACTGAAAGATTAAGAATGTAGGGCAAAAGTCACAGTCTCTACCCACACTGCTACAGCAACCCCGCAGCAGTAAATGCAGCTGACATTTGGCCATTTCCACAGTCACAGCTGCCTGCTGATGCCACTGAAAGAGAGGTGGCTGCAGAAAATCGCTTTTTCCCAGGTGAGGGATTTAATTAAGCATCACGGATGAAAGTCATTGTAGAAAAATCTGCTAAGCTCCAGCAGATTTTATTTAACCCTGTAACCTAAGAAACCACACATCAGCATCAAAATGCAAAGGTTTTGCTGATGGTTTGATAGGAGATTCAAGCAGGGGAATGGAGGTGCCTCTCCTAGGGAAAATGGAGGAGGATGCTCACCTCAAACTGTGGAATCAGAGACTAGCTAGAGACCCACTCTTTAAAATGCTCAGGAGTGGGCAGTCCCAGTGTACCTACCCTGTGTTAACTAAACAATAGGGCACACACTGAAATATTAGCAATAATTAAATGTAAAATACCAGGTATATCCCTGACAGTGTGGTGAGGAGTCTAGCTTTTCCAGCAAAAGATCTTGACCAGGACCAGAAAAGTGCTTGGTGACAAGAGCTACATCGATCCACTTATTCTTTGCTTTTTTTTTTTTTTTAATTCAATTCCACATTCAACAAATATCTACGGAAGGTAGATTCTGAAAGAGCTATTTTACTCAGCACCAGGTGCACACTGCAGAATAAAATCCTTGCCTAGAACTCCTATTCTGATGCAAAAGATGAGTTATAAATAAGAAAACAAAGAGCAAACCATTTAATAACAATATAAACGACCACACATTGTAAATGATGACAGAAATGAGCAGGGTGTAGAGGAGTGGGTTCCTACAGAAGTTATTCAAACTGCCCACCCTACTGGCAGAAATGGCTAATGGTAAGTGTCTCTGGCACTCAAAGCCAAGACTGCAACTTTCTCCATGTGACTTCAAAGTGGGTGGGATCACTCTGTCCTCCTGCCTGACACCATCGCACAATAAGAACAGTCTTTTCTTTGGAACCTGAACTCCCACGTTTTCCCACATTGGGAGCCAGGAGCTCAGCCTGGATGGACATGCAATGTTAGGGGCCCAGTAGTGACAGGGGACAGATAGGGGCACTTTTAGAATCCAAACTCTCAGAGCCCCTCCCTACACTTCTTATTAAGGGAATCTGCGTATTCACCTTTAAGCTGCCTATCTCACACCAGTGCTTTGTCTTTCTGAGTTAAGCTTTAACTGAGATGCTAAAAGGCCACCTGGAAGGGAGAGGGACTTAACCTCCTTGGTGCACTGAGTAACTTCCAGTATGTGCAGAGAGAAGATGATCAGGAGAAAAACATGCATATCACAGTGTCACAGACAAGGCTGAACACCTGGCTGGAGGGGCAAGATTAAGCCTTGGAAGGAGGACTGCCTCTGAGTCCACTCCCTTGTCTCTGGTTGAGATGGAGTGGAAGACAGCTACCTAGGATTTCCATCCAATGTCCTTTCAGGTTACCTGTTCTCTGGGTAAAGCGTGATTTAAAAGTTTAATCTCTGACTCTGGATTCTCAGTGACAGGTGGTCTAAGCTGCCTATGTGATAGCTTTTTATTATTTGTTGTTATTGTTTATTTTTTAATTTAAGAAATGTGGGCTCTCGCTAGAGTTTGCTCAGGTCTCTGTATTAAGCACCAGATTAACTCCACATTCCAGCTACTTCCCTCCCCACAACTCTGAAGACTCACCCCAGGGTCAGGTACCAGAAAATGATGGGTAGTACCTAAGCTCCGAAGCCTGGCCAATTTCAGGGAGCCCCAGGAAATCCTTGCCTTGGGACACATGAGCTTGCTGTTGTCCTGAGTGCAAACCCTGTGGCCCTTCTTCAGCAGCCCTTGGTTCACAATTGTTCATTGTCTTTTCAAACCTTCTCACCTTGGACGTGGTGTTCTCAGTGTGCTGCAATTATGCCATCAAAGAACCAAAACACCGCACCAACCAACTTTACTCAAGAGAGCCTTGCTCATCAGTTTGAAGAGAACACAAGCCTAATGCTTGTTTACCTGAGGGTGACCCCTGTAGGCAAAAGTGTGTTGTGCACAGAGCTAGGGATGGTACTATCTGACTATGTGGAATCTTCTGGAGACTTATTGAAGATGGCTTCCTGTTTCATGGATGAGAGTTCTTAGGGGAAGGCTGGTCTAAGGCCCCACAGCCAATTTCTCCCGTGCGCTGGGTGGATAAAGGGTTCTTAGGAGTGATGACACTCTCATTCCCCAGTGAAGACCCTTCTTCTGAGGATAGCCCATCCATTGTTGGGAGAACAGGAAGATTGGGCCATCTCTGTCTTGTATTTGGAAGTCAGAAAAATGATCTTCACGTCTCCATTTCTGCCTGAATAGCCAAAGAAGAGTCTAGGATGCTGAGCCCCTATTTTCTGAGTACCTATGGCGTTCAGGTCTTGACTATGCACTAGAAGCACAGAGACGGCAAGATTTCTCTAGGCCTCAGTTTCTTTAACTCCACAGAGGCTTACACAGCCGACACTGATGGCCCCTCTATTTTCCTTCCAGACAAACACATTATTTTCTACAAGTGGGCTAAGAAGAGATTGGGGCTAAGAGAATCCTACATGAAAGGGTGGACCATTTGAAGGCATAGGGGAAGGGGCACTGGCTTTTATGGTTTTTACTTTTAAACATTAAGTTGGCATTGATATTTATATAAAACATTTAGGCAAGTTCACAATAAGTGGTGGCCACCATTGCTATGAAGCCATTATTACTGCCCTCAGGATGTTGGTAATCTCAAAAGCAGAAGTCTATAAATGGGGAAACCGACCATGAGCTTCCTCCATGAATGAGGAACAAGTACTGTGTGGAGCAGATCACGTGTGGAATTAGATCGAGGCGAAAATCCCAACACTTACAGCTCTGATCCTGAGCTGTCCCAGTGATGTGCTTTAAGTTTATTTGTTACACACAATAATAAGTAGACTATGAAATATAGTTACTTTGAAAGTTGTTCTGTAGGTTGAGTTAAAACACATGGAAGTCTTTGGATCTATGAAATTGCTACTTTGCTCCCAAGCTCACTCAGAGATAAGATCTAGTGGGTGTGATATGCTCTCTCTGTCTCCAACCCTACCCCCTCCCATAAAGATGTGGGTTTTTCTATGTTTTCTAGGCTGGCCTTGAGCTTGCAATCTCTTGCCACAGCCTCCAGTGGATCTGGGATTACAGAGGCCTACCACTACATACTGCTACACTGCCCTCATTAGTTTTGGTCAGGGACAACTAGTCATGAGATGTCTGCTTCCTTTGGTAGCCTCAGACCCTAGTCTTTGGGATAATTCAGAACACAGGAAGGCTTCTGCCTTTGTTTGTGTAGACGCAGTCTCCTTTCCATTTATTCTTCTGACCACAAAGTAATATCAAAGCTAGGCATAGCAGTTGACTCTATGCGCCTCATTATAGTATTTTTGTAGGGCTGAAACCAGCAGATGTTCTGTAGGAGAAACGATGCCCACTGCATGAAATGGGCATAGCCAGCCATGTCTGTACACATGTTGGCAGGGACAGAGAGACAGGTCTACTTACATCAGGGTTTGGCTCCACAGCTAGCTGCAGGATATCAAGCTGCCTTTAACACTGTTCATGGCTTATTAAAATGCAGGAGAGTTGCCCATATCACTCTGTAGATATTTTGGACAGTTTTAATATCCCATACCCTAACCTATTCATTAGCTGAAGAGAAGTCTACATTGAGTCTATCAACACCACCACTCAACCAAAACAGATGTCCTTGAAAGAGCCAGCCAATGGGAGAAGCAAAGGGAACTAGCCAAATTACTCTGTTCATCTGAGATTTACTCTTGAGGTTTTTTTTTTTT
>JADRCD010207469.1:7495-30334 GCA_019843815.1 Montemys delectorum
TCTCTCTCTCTCTCTCTCTCTCTCTCTCTCTCTCTCTCTCTCTCTCTGTCCCCTGCCCCATATGTGTGTATTTGTGTGTGTATGCATGTGTAATATGTGTATGTACCTGTGCATGTTTGTTGGTTGTGTGTTGGCGACGTTGTTGGTGATGGTCATGATGGTGTTATTCTGAGATACATTCTAACATGGCCCAGGAGTACCTTGAACATCTATCTGATGCCTCTACCTCCTAAGGTATGGAAGGCCTGCACACCATGCCAGGCTCTAGCTGTAAGTTGCTCTTCATTATCTGCACAAAAAGGAGCTAGGGATTTTTACCAACAGTAAAACCGCTCTCCCAGGTGTGACCATTTCTTGCACCACGATACCCTCATTGCTAAAAACTTACATATTTTTCCTGCCGTGTGTAGAGCAAAATATAGATGTTGATGGTGCTTATATCCGTTCTACGATGGGTGGATGATTAATCCTAATAGCTCCTCAACAATAGGAAAACCTACAACATAAGTAAAGCAGACTTTCAAATGTAAGAACATGTCCGGAGACAATTAGCCCATAAGGGCTCAAGGCTAATCAATGGTTCAAGCCACCAGTTAGAGCAAGCTTGAATAGATTGTTGGAAAAAACAACAGAAGCTGAAGAGAGCACTCTCTTTATCAGATGTTTCTAGTTATTGCCTGTCCATTGTGCTACCCTCTCTCTCCCTGGGCGTCATTCTGTGAGTTACTGCTCATCATGTCCTCTCTTCCGTAATGTGATTTTCTGCCTACCATGGAATGAAAACTTGAAACAGTAAGTTGAATAAATCTTTCTCTTTTTTTCTAACAGCTCATGGTAATGCTACATCTGAAACATGGGCCGCCTTATAATTTGGAACGCAAGATCAATTTATAGATAAATTGAGCAGAATAAGCACCTATAAGTAAAGGAAACTGCATAATCTGATATCTACTGAAGGGCACAATATGCTCATAAAATACCAGATAGAGGATTTATAAATAAATACTTTTATGGTAAAAAAACAATTTTACCCATAATTGATATCTAAAAGAAGGAAGAACTGTAGGTCAACACAAAAGATCAGATAACTATTTTATTATAGTTATCAGCCATCCACTTTGTATAGGCCACTACAGTGGAAAATTAAATGAATGAGAAGATGAAAAGACACCATGCTTGCTTCTGTCCAATTTATGAGGAGATGCAGAGGCTGATTAATATATTAGGGAGTGCCCTCTATTGTATTTAAGGAAAGATTTAAGGTGCTGTGAGATACTAGAGAAGGAAAAAGCAATTGTGGTCTTGAGGATTAGGAAAGGCATGTTACTATGATGAACAAGAAAGGAAGACATGTTCAATTGAAAAACAACAATGTGATCACAGACATCAAAATAATAATATGCATGGTCTTTTCCAGAAAAATGAAGATTTATACCTGCCTAGAAAATTGGGTGTGATAGGCACAGCATTTACATATGATTGTAAAGAAGAAACTCAAGAAGATGCTGTGGTAATACAAGAATGTATATTAGTGCATGGATTTAAAGATCTTAGAATGGGAAAATTAATGATCTGAATGAATGAATAGAGGTCCAGATACTGTTCTAAATTAGCTTGCTTGGGTCATATAAACCATTTAAACAAAAATCTGCTGGCATGGGATGCATAAAAACATGGTTAAAATAATCTACATGAGAGATAACAGCAGAAATAATCAAAGTAGATTTCACTGTAGTAAATTAACTGAGTCTTCAGTTGATGTTTAAGTGGAGAAGTTAAAAGAGGAAAAAGTGTGACTTGGAAGTTTAAAGATTTTAGGATTGGATTGGGCAACTGAGCACTGTAGCAAGAAGAAGCAATGTTGGCCAACATTGTTAGCTGTCATTTCCCTTTCTTTCAGAAAATGTTATGATTATGATAACTTTATACGCCTAATAACTTTGTGCCATATCCTTTCTTGATCAGTTCTTTCCAGAATATGCTGACACAGCCCCAACCTCCTGCCATAGCATACTGTCCCCTTCATGAATTCAGGAAGATGTATCTGTAATAAATTGTAGGCACAAGTTGTCTCCACAAATCTCCTTTAAGACCACATACTGAAACATGATGTGCCCCCCCCCTCCAAATAATTACTCCCAGGTGCCTGATTTAAAGACTACCGGAGTCGTCACCATTGCATCTGCTTAAGCTTCTATCACTAGAGTTTATCTTATTATGTCAAGAATTTTACATGATCAGAATGCTCACATGATAGTACAGTCAGGAATTCAATCTTAGAATTTGAATATTATTATATCCTCCCATTCTTCTTTCTCATTCTTGACAGCATAAACCTTTTGTCCTCTCTTGAACATTATTAATTTTCATCTCAATCTCTGACCATTGTCTACTTTTCTCTCAGTGTATACTCTGATGAGTACCAGGGTAAGAGCCCAGATGCTGCAGCAATAGTTAAAACAGAGGATTGAGCTATAACTAGAGAACCAGCAGAGGCAGTTTATTTGTCTGAATTAGTCTGAGGATCTATCCACATCTGTTCTATTTTTGTGTAACTATTGTTTTAGACTGTTCATTTTCTTTCCCAGTTAAAGTCTTCAGGTTTTATGGCTACTATAGGAAGCTTAATTCTGAAGCCCACTGTGCTGTCTATTTTTATGCCAACTTTAGATAAGCTAGTGTCTCTTTAGAGGGGGAAGTCACAATTGAGAAAAGATCTTCCATAATACTGGGTTGTAGGTAAGCCTGTAGGCATTTTATTAATTAGTAATGATAGGGGAAGACCTGGCCTATTATATTTGATGCCACCTCTGGGCTGGAGGTCTTGGATTCTACCAGAAAGTAAGCTGAACAAGACATGGGAAACAAGCCAGTACACAGCTCCCTTCTATGGCCTCTGCATCAGCTGCTGCCTCCATATTCATATATTGATAAGTTTTTGTCCTGATATTCTTCAAGGATGCACAGTGACGTGGAAGTATAATTCAAATACAGATCTACTTCCCAAGTTGCTTTGGTCATGGTTTATCACATAATAAAACTCAAAATAACTAAGACACCTACTGACTTTAAATAAATTGTTCACATTTAGTTTAAGTGAAATGTTCACATAGTGATTGTACTGGCTGGTTTTGTGCGTCAACTTGACACAAGCTGCAGTTATCACAGAGAAGGGAGTTTCAGTTGGGGAAGTGCCTCCATGGGATCCAGCTGTGGGGCATTTTCTCAATTAGTGACCAAGGGGGTAGGGTCTCTTGTGGGTGGTGCCATCCCTGGGTTGGAAGTCTTGGATTCTATAAGAGAGCAGGCTGAGCAAGCCAGGAGAAGCAAGCCAATAAGAAACATCCCTCCATGGCCTCTGCATCAGCTCCTGCTTCCTGCCCTGCTTGAGTTCCAGTCCTGACTTCCTCTGGTGATCAACAGCCATGTGGAAGTAAGCTCAATAAACCCTTTCCTCCCCAACTTGCTTCTTGGTCATGATGTTTGTACAGGAATAGAAACCCTGACTAAGACAAATTGGTACCAGAAGTGGGGTATTCCTGTGACAACCTGGTCATGTTTTGGGGAGGACTGTGAAATGACCTTGGAACTTTGAGCTAGAAGAGGCACTGTTTGTTAAGAACTCTGTGGAATGTCTGTGGGAGCTTGGAAGATCACATTGAGAACAATGCAGAGATGGAGGCCTGGCTTGTGAAATTTCAGAGGGAAGATTAAAGACTCTTATCAGGGCCATGTTGTTTTGACTGTGAAGATTCTGTGGTTCTGGTTAGCTGGGGCCGAAGAATCATCTGTGATTAACAAGATACTAGAACTACTAAAGAGACAAGTTTGCATTACTGGGACTATTGATGCTGGTTAGCTGGAGCTAAGAAATTAGCAGTGATTAAGAGACCAATATCATTGAGGTGACATCTTCTGGGAAGTGTTTGCTGAGAGCACAAAAAAGTTGTGTTCCAGAGATAGCCAAGGTTGTACCTTGTGCTGCAGCAGGACTTGGTAATGTGTAAGAGTCAGCCAGGTGGTACTGGTTTTGACAGCATGAAGGGGTCATGGAGAGCAGCTAAGGTTTAGCACAGTGAGAGGCCATGGAAGGCCATTGGTGAAGGTACAGCCTCAGTTGCAGTTGATGGCCCAGGATTGAAGGGGTCATGCAAAGGAGTTGAAGCCTGGCACCATGAAGAGAGCCTATGAGAGGCTATTGGTGAAGCCTAGTTACAACAGATGACAGTGTTTTGGTGATGCCAGTACCATAAATGACCACCAAGAACAGCAGTAGCAGTGGAGTACAGGCATCTGGAGCCCAAAAAAACAAGATGTGTGCTACAAAGGGCAGAGCTGGAGAGGCAACTCAAGCCCTTGGAGGAGCCCAAAAGATCATGAGTTAGATCCTAGTTGGTTTTTCTTTTGATTGTGACTGTGCCCTGATATTTTTCCCTCTTGAAGGAAGAATATATTTTAATGGAGCCCACAGTTAAGAGACTTTATATTTTAAAAGATATCGGACATTTTAAATTGATTAGACTTTTAGTATGTAAAGACTGTGGGACTTTAAATCTTGGGGATGAATAAGAACATAAGGGTTGAGGCTTGATAGTGATGTGTTTGTGTGTCAAGTTGACAAGGGGTCAATTGTACTGGCTGGTTTTGTGTGTCAACTTGACACAAGCTGCAGTTATCACAGAGAAGGGAATTTCAGTTGGGGAAGTGCCTCCATGAGATCCAGCTGTGGGACATTTTCTCAATTAGTGACCAAGGGGGTAGGGCCCCTTGTGGGTGGTGCCATCTCTGGGCTGGAAGTCTTGGGTTCTATAAGAGAGCAGGCTGAGCAAGCCAGGAGAAGCAAGCCAATAAGAAATATCCCTCCATGGCCTCTGCATCAGCTCCTGCTTCCTGCCCTGCTTGAGTTCCAGTCCTGACTTCCTCTGGTGATCAACAGCCATGTGGAAGTAAGCTCAATAAACCCTTTCCTCCCCAACTTGCTTCTTGGTCATAATGTTTGTGCAGGAATAGAAACCCTGACTAAGACAGTGATGTTATGATAATCCAACTGGAAGTTATACTTATGGTAAGAAACCCAAAATATAAATGTTAGAAATAATAAAGATGCTATTGTGGCTTATTCACTTGCCTATAGTTTCAGGCATTACTAAAAGGATAATAAAGGAATCTTTTTCAACAATCTGTAAGTTCAGTCAAATAAGTTCAAATATCAGGTGAAAGAAAATAGAAGACAAACCAAACAGAAGAGTGTTAACAGCAAAGAATGTGAATGGCAGATTGGATGGATCAATATTTGTGAGTTAGTATAGGAAGAGATCACCTTTCTCCTGAGTTGTTCATGGAATTCATGCCACCAAATGTCTAGTGTAAGCCAAGAACGCTAGAATTTAATTCATCATAATTCTAATCTAGGAAGATTTGAGATTTATAGGCATGAGGTTTATGAGTTGGTCATGATGAAAAAAATCATTTTTTTATAATTAAAGTAGTAGATCAGAGGACTATAACCAGCAGGTTATCTGAGTTCATTGAAACTTCTAGAATGATTATAGATGCCCAATTCAACATAAAAAAACAAATTATTAAATATGGAAGTCTAACACTCTATCCTAGTGAAGACGTTTGGTGTAAATAGGAGAATATTATCAAATATAGATTCAGAAAAATTCCTGAGAACTGAGGAGCATGGTTCTCCTCAGGATATACAAAGAAACAAAAGAAATCATCTGTCTGAAGACACTTTATATGTTTTCTAAAATAGAGGAAAAGAGAGAAAAGTACAAGTAATAAATACCAAAGGTTTTCAAAAGGCATTAATATAGGTCACAAAAATATCAGAAAAATAAATGTTGAGTTTCTCTTTCACAATAATACATATTAAAGAGTAGGAAAGATTGCTGTTGTATTCTTTATGATGAGGAAGAGATCTGAACTTCAAAAATTCTATTCATGGTCAGCCAAACTTAAACTGAGTGACAATTGTATAAGTAATTGCTCATATCCTTATTCTCTACTTTGGTAGTGTCCTCCCAAGTCTATATTGCAAGTTACCAGGTACTTTGCTTTGAATGGATGGATGTTGGTGGAAATGGGAGTTTGAAAATGTATTTGTATATTTCTTTTCCATTTGCTTTTGTGGGCTGCTCAGAAAGTCTGTCATGCAAATAACACTCATGTATTAGAGGGCTTGAAGGTACTTGTACAGGTATGTGAGGAGACCTGCAGCTGGGTACTGAGTCATCTGGGAGAGGCTACACTAGATGAATATAACTCAGACTGACCTACCAATTATGTGTAAGTGTATGAGTGAATTCAGTCAAGATCTAGCAGGTCAAATGGAGGTAGCAGTCAGCTCTGGCAATCCAGGGTTTCACCAATTAAAATTAGAGTTCTGAATTGTTGAAAGAAGTTGAGATTTATTGGGTGTAATGTACAAAATTGCATAAACTAAAATGCAATGGCATATGTTCTGAAAAGGGACAACTTAACTGAGTTCCAAACCCTTAGCTCATCTATCTGCAAAGTATTTTTTTTTAAATAAGTATTTCTTTAAAAATCTCAGAGTACAAGGTGGTTGGACTTCTACAGAAATTTATACAAATGAGTTCGTCATAGAAGGTCAGTTTCATCGTAAATTCTTATTCAGTAATAGAACTTGAAATAGCTGATTATGAACCCATATAGCACTGTTTGTCTATGAGTGCGTGGCTTCTAGCTAGTATCCAAGGAACACACTTTGTTTAAAATTGAGAGAGTAGAAGCTTTTAATCTAGAAAGTGTGTGGGAAGAAAATGTTGAAACTTCAAACATATAATTTAAAAAAGCAAAGTTAGGATTCCAAGTCACCTTTAACTAGAGGATAAAAGATTGTAAGTATAGTGTAGCTTAAGTGGGCCCCACTAAATCACCATGCTTTAACTGAGCAAAGAGTATCATTGTAAAGTAAATATGCCTGTCTTGTATGAAGTAGACACTGTGAGAGATAAGCAAGTTAACAACTTAGTGTCATGTGAGTCAAAAACATTTAGTGATTTTGTATTTCAAGATACTGTATTAATAATAGCATCAAATGTGTCAGACTATAATCTCCTATAATAATTATCTACTATAATGGCCAGGTAATGTAGGTACACTAAATGACAATGCCCCAAGTCTTCAACTTAAATAAGCACAGAAAAGTTGAAATTATAAATTCATCAGGAGTTGGTTAATCTGAAGTACATGCATTCTAAACCAAAGCCAACTCATACAGACTTTATTTAATAAGAAATATTTTCTATGACAACTGTAATACATTTTAATCATATTTTGAGCCCCTAATAATTGTGTGTGTATGCATGTGTTAAAAACCATTACTAATCCTGTTATCGGTAATCTACATATATTTTATGAGCTAAATAATTTTCCTTTCCAGTTTCTAACTCTTAGAAATACTATTTATCTAGTTATACAGTAGGAAACATAAAGCAGTACAAGTGACTGTTGCATTGTAACACATTTCTGGCAACCTGAGAATTCTTATGAGACAAACATAAAGAATGAAGCCTGCTTTCTTAATCATCTGCATAATGATGCACTTGATCTTATCAGTTATAATGGATGATACTAAATCAGTTCAACTAGAGTACACTCTCTTAGCCACCAAGAGGAAACTATAAAATGACCTCTACAGCACTCACCCTTTTCTGCTTCATATTATGTGTAGAAATGAGTCAAAAGGTTTTATTATATAGTTCTGGCTGCTTAGACTTGAACTCATAACTTTTATGACTCAGAAACCAGTTCTGGGAACATAAGTGTGTCCTCAAACACCCAACTGCTTTTCACAATTATTGACCTCAGTAACTCTATGAGAATCTGTAAGGATGTTGAAATGATATGGTGAAATATAAAGTTTAAAGTATATAATAGTCAGTTGACTGTATTAGGTACATGAATCATAAAAGTGCAGGACCAATTGTTGTTGTCCATACACTTGAATAAAATAAGAAAGTTGTCAGGAAGAATATGTTTTGCCATTGGACTGAGCATGGGGACCCCAATAGAGGAGTTAGGGGAAGGACTGAAGAAGTTGACAGGGTTTGCAAATTCATAGGAAGAACAACAATATAAACCAACCAGACTCCCCCAGAGCACCCAGGGACTAAGCCACCAACCAAAGAATACACATGGAGGGACCCATGGCTCCAGCATATGTAGCAGAGGATGGCCTTATCTGGCATCAATGAATGGGGAGGCCCTTGGTCCTGTGAAGGATTGATACCCCACCATAGGAGAATGCTAGGGCAGTGAGGTGGGAGTGGATGGGTGGGTTAGAAGCACCCTCTTAGAAGCATGGGAGAGGGGGTTGGGGGAGGGAGTTGTGGAGGGGAAATTGGGAAGAGGGATAACATTTGAAATATAAATAAATAAAATAACCAGTAAAAAATTTTTTAAAAGAATATTGGCTGCATATTATTCATACAGGAATTGATGGTGGGGCAAGGAGTTGGGGAAAGAGAAAGAGCTAGAGATAGCTAGATGATGAAGATATATAGATGATAGGTAGGTAGGTATGTAGATAGATAAGATAGACAGAATTTGAATGAGAGAGGCCACTTCTCTAAGGAAAAGAACTGATCTGAGTAAGATAATAGAAGAATTGAAACATTTCTCAAACCTACAAAACTTGAATAAGGCATATATAAAAATTATTACAAAAGAAATGTTTTATTTTTGCCTCTGCATTATACATACAAATTTCTAATATTGCTTTGACAATGCCTAGATATAACATAAATGAGACATTTCAGGAATGAACATGTGAGGGGTTCAATTTTGCCAAATTATATGTCTTTTCCTAAAGCAGGAGTCATTAGAGAGTTATGTGAAATTTTTCCTCAGGATCTTTGTGTTTAAGTTTCTCACTTTAGAGATAGTAAAAGTCACTGGATATTTAAAACTCTGTATTTTCACATTCTGTTCATCATTTGAATTTTTGAATAGCAGCTTAATTATTATCTGATGAACTTTGTCACACATTATACATGACAAGCCATGAACAAACATAATTTGCCTCAGATAAGGAACTAATTAGAAACCAAAGTAATGATAGCATCAATATTTGCCTCCAACGTGGTGAACCAGTGAATTTTATTGGGCTTATTTCAAAAGTGTGGATGAAGGGTTATTTACGACTCAGACAACTGTGTCAACAAAAGCCTACCCAGCAGTGAGGGTTCATGAAATCTGTACATTTAGAATATACTGTGCATTTCATAAACAGCTCAATAGTTGGAGAGTGTCACTTCAAGAAAGCTCATGTGACCTGTCATCTTTACAACGCAGCTTGTGTGAGAATACCTATTAGCAATTTTTACTACTTATATTCACTTGGGAAAGGAGGGATTTTTTGTCTGGTTAGTTTCAGGAACTTCCTGAAGCTTTTGAGTTGTATATTTCCTTAGCATAAAGGTTCCTTGTAGTATGGAGTGTTTCACTTAACTTTACAACTTGTTACTTAAGCTTTCTTACAGGATATGTATTTTCTCACACACATATACACATAAACACACACTCACAGTTGTTTTTGAGACAAGATTTTTCTATGTATTATAGGATGACCTTAAATGTGCCGAAATCCTCCTGACTCAAGTGGAATTATAAAAATACTACATTATTTGTTGGGCAGTGGCGGCACATGCCTTTAATCCCAGCACTTAGGAGGCAGAGGCAGGTAGATTTCTGAGTTTGAGGCTAGCCTGGTCTACAGTGTGAGTTCCAGGACAGTTGGGGCTACACAGAGAAACCCTGTCTTGAAAATAAAATCCATATATAAAACAAAGTTACTCTTTAAATAAAGTGGTCAATTTAATGTTTGTTTTTCTTTTGTCTTATTCTTTTTTTAAATATTTTTTAAGATTTATTTACTGCTGTATTTAATTACACTGTGGCTATCTTCAGACACACCAGAAGAGGATGTCAGATATCATTACATAGGTTGTGAGCCATCATGTGTTTGCTGGGATTTGAACTCAGGACCTTCAGAAGAGCTGAGCCATCTCTCCAGCTCTTTTGTGTTACTTTAGTGTGGACATAAATTTGTATAATCATCACTAATTTCTATTTCCAGAAAATTTCATCTCTACTAAAGGAACCAACAGTAATTACTATTACCTGTACTCTTACATACATATAGTTACATCCTATTTCCAAATGATCTGACAGATTAACTGACTAATGATGATTGTAGTAACAAGTCACTTATTAGTGTGTCTTAAGTTTGGTTTCTCTTCTTGATCATTTAGCAAAATATTGGTACAGCCTGCATTGTGAAGAATAAAAAGTAAACAAAGATAGATCAGGAGATTGTGTGTGTGTGTGGTGCGCACGTGCGTGCGTGTGTGTGTGTGTGTGTGTGTGTGTGTGTGTGAGAGAGAGAGAGAGAGAGAGAGAGAGAGAGAGAGAGAGAGAGAGAGATCATGCAATAATCATAGCATTCTCACACCAAAGGGAGTATGCTGCATATATCTGGTTTCTGTATTTGTGGCTACATTTACCCATGTTTGATTTATACAGGGTAGATGTAGATATGAGATTTCTTCCCTCTCACTCTTCACTTGAGTGTTTGAGACAGGTTCTCTCACTAAATCTGAAACTTACTGTTCCAGCTATATTAGCTGACCAACATTAGCTCATAAGATTAAATTGTCTGTGCATAGTGTTAGTGTTAAAAGAGCATGTTACCATATTTGGTTTTACCTGACTTATAAGTCTTCATGCTTCTGCAACATTATCCATTGGTTCATCTCCCTAACCACTCCCAACCCCCCGCCAGTTCACTTTTACCATACATGAAAGTTTTAAAGATGATTATGTATAAATTAACAACCCTTTGTATTGTTCATTTCCTTTACTTTTAAAAGAGATCCTTGTGAGTATCAGGCTAGCTTTCTACTCACTATGTAGTAGATAGTGATCTTAGTCTTCTGCGAATCCTCTGCCTCCATTGCACCAGAACTGAATGACAGCCATCTACCACCCTTCTGAGACTATGTGGCACTATGAAGCTAACTCAGGCAGGCCTTTGCCCATGCTTTGTTAAGTTTGCTATCAACTGAACACAACATCAGTACCATTTATTCTTATTTTTCTTATCCCACACAAACTAGTGAATGCTTGGACTACCATGGACAGGAAAATGGTTGTGTTTCACTGACATATTCATAACAGACAGAAAAATAAGCCTTGACAATAAATGAGCATGATGCTCATAGACATACTATTCTGTGGCAGACTGATACTGTTATATTGCATAGATGAAAGTAGTGATTTAGTTGATATATAGATATTATATACTAATGTTTCTATTTTGAAAACAGAACAAGTAGAAAATGAACTCTTGATAGATTATGTCATATTGGATGTAATATCATAAATCTGACTATTAATGAATATGTGATGTGACAGAAATGACACATGAAGAACCTTCAAGCACTGGTTTCTACTCTAAAATGTTAGGCTTTATCACACTATTTAAGAATACAGCCAAATGTGTTCTTATGACTGGTAAAGTTATCTTACATTTCTATGTCAAACTTCTGACCCTTTCCCTCTGTTCCTTCGATCTTTAGATCTAAAAATCTCTGATCTGTGTGAATCATAAGACATCTGTGTTCACATGGACAAGAAGCGGAATATTGCCAGTTCCTCTAGACTTAGACAAGTTAAGGTCAAGGGAGTCAGCGAGAGGAGCTAATTTATGTGGGATGAGTTTACTAGTAAGAAAATATACTTATAAAATGGTGTTTGTTTATTACTCTTGACTTGATATCTGCCTTCCACTATCCAACAATAACAATTCCCCCTTTTCTTTGTTTTTTTGGACATGCTTCATCCCAATTTGAGAACTTGCACATTTTAAAATGACTAAACTCTGGTTTAAACACAAGATTAGTGTGTATACTGGTGTTTTCATGCTTAACCAGAGTGACTTGATAATTGTAGATTGGGCTGTGGAAATTAAAAACAAAAAAATTACCTACAAATTTCTAAGAGGCTAACAGAATAAGAAAGTCCACACAGAGGAGGAAGGTGGCTCTGAATACAAACCAGAAAAGAGGATCTTACAAGTCTATTGAAAATTGGAAGCGCTGTTCACTTACCGGTTTGGGGAATGGCATTCTTTGGAATTAATTTAAGTTTCCTATTTAACAGGAAAGATGCAGTTAAAAAGATAACCAAGATGTGCAGGAAACTACATACTTTTTTCCAAAATTGCATTTCTCTTTCTACCTTTCACTCAAAATATATCTCACCTGCTTTAGTTGACTCAGGTTTGGCGAATGAAAGCTTGATGGTGATTATGGGGTATGATCTATCTTCACAATGACTGTGCTTACAGAACGCATTGCTCTACTGCAGCAGCAGCAAATAGAGTTCACGGGCAATTTAATGTCAGCTCACTCACAAAGCAAAGGAAATTCTAACTTCAGGGATTTGTGTGTGTGTGTTCAGCAATCTCAGGATGTTGCTCATTTTCTCTACTAATCCTTTAGGAGCCAGTATGTTGCTAAATCTTACAGTCCACCATTAAAATATATTTACATATGTACATTGAGAAAATATTGAAATGTATTTGTAATATACCTTTATCCAGCCTTTAAATTATCTCTCAATGAGATACCCCAATAGCCTTAAGTAAGTTCAGCAGTAGAAGTATGCTACATTAAAAATATTGCTTAAAAAGGCAAACCAGTCCAATCAAAATTATCAATGCAATGATTATAAAATTGTCAATGTAAACTATTTACAATATAGTACATGTAACAAACAGATCTGACATAGTGTGGAAAATAATATACTTGCCTAGAGGACTGAGTTCAAAAGGACTCGGAGACTGCCCGTTTTTATTTCATTAACAACTTGAGGCAGAGACTGATGGACAATATTGCCCACAGATACAAGCTATAGCACTTCTGCTTCACATTTGTCTTTCCTGATATAAAGTTAGGCCTAGAATGTTTTATTACACAGAGAATAAACTACATATGAGCTGTTTCCGTTAAAAAGATTTCTACATCTGCTGTGAAGCTTTGGCTCCTCTCTCTCCCTAAGGTATCTCACTGTGTTGTCATGTATTTGTTGTACCAACTTTCAGTGCAAACCTTATTTGTCTGTGGTTTGGACTTATTTGGGAACATTTCATAGCCTATAATTCCTCTGCCCTTAAAAAATACAGCTAATCCATTTGTAACACACACACACACACACACACACACACACACACACACTCACTCACTCATATTCTATTACATACATATATGTAGACACACATTTAGATTTATATATCAGGCCCCACAACTACTGACTGAATAATTGCACAATGGTCACAAGAAGACTTGAAAGACAAAGAAACTTGTTCCTGCTCAGATAATGACAAAGTCTTAGAACAAGAGAGAGCAATGTTATGCCCCAGGTTGAGACTGGGAGATCCTTGGTGTTCTGTTAGTACAAAGCAGACTTCCAAGGCTGAAGATCCTGCAGCCTCATTCTCAAAACGAACTGCTCACCAAGAGTCAATGAGCCCATAGCCCACAGGGACGGACTGCCCTACTCAGGGTGGATTTTCCCACTGAGTCTGCCCATTCATTCTAGAAACAACCTCATAGCCATACCAAGTGTGTGTTGCCAGTTTCCCAGGTACCTAAAAATCCAGTGAAGTTAACAACTGACATCAGTCATCTTGTCCTTTCAGCTTCTCTTAGATCAGTTATATCAATGTGATTGCTCTTTGTTCTGACAGAGACCCTATATTTTGATTACTACATTCCATAGCACTTTACTAGCTCTTTATGATATTGAAGTATTTGTATGTATAGCTTTGAGTTGAGGCTGTCTTGTATCATGGCTTGCAAATATACACAATAGGCTATTAATCTGAGTATTTGATCCTTGGGTTATGATGCTGTTTTGAGAAAGCCTTCAAACTTTAGCGGGTAGGGCCTAGTTAGGGGAAGCAGGTCCTTGGTCCGTGTGGAAACAACATGTCCTTCCAGATTTTGGGCCTGCTGTCTGCCTTTCATCAACTTGTTCTATGCTCTTCCACTAAAGTGTTTTTCAAAAGTGTATTGTGCCAATAAGCCATGTGTTAGCCAGAGGAAGTCTTTTTCTCCTTATGCTCTTCTCTCAGATCTGTTGGTCACAGTACTAAAACCAGTTCATTCACTTCAGACATAGGATGACAGAGTATAAAGTCTATTAGATTATCAGCTCCTGTTCCATGATTTTGCCCCTTCTCCAGACTTAAAATTTTGTTTCATTGTATTCGTTCTTACTATTTGTTCTTCTTGGACTTGTCACAGGCCACAGTGGTAGGGTTCTTTCCTAGTCTGCACGATGTCCTTAGTGCACAAAATCAAATTAAACAGAACTAAAGAAATCTTGCTCTTCTCTTTCAGATGAAGTACAGTTATCTCCAGACTGGTCCTTATAATTTGTCTGTACTATACCGTGATCCTGTCAAAGAAATTCTTTTTTTCTTCCCTGTCTCCATCAGTCCTGACATACTGTTGATAGGATAAAAAAGGCTTAAGTATGTTCCTTAAAATCAGATGTATACCTTTTCAACTATAAATGTCACTGTTTTTACAAAACCTGGCTCTTGTCTTCCTTTATTAGGAGAACTGTTACAAAGTAGAGTCTGTAGTCTCTGCTCCACGAGAGAACTTCCACCGTGTGAGGAAAATGTCAACCTTGAAGTCAAACTGAGCAGAAAACATGGTCGACCCAATATCCTTCTTGACAAATTATGTATACCCTCTTTGAAGGTCCCATAGTCATAAAAAGAAATAACACATACTTGATATAGGCAGAATAGTTTATGCTTAGACTATGAATCCATTTAGTGATTCCAAGGGCTGGCTTTCATCTTGACCAGATGGTTCCTGAGCAGCACTTCCCATGCCCCCATGCTTTCCCCACAATGCCCTCTTATCACTCCTCACCTGCTTACTCAGAAACTCTCTACTTTATAGGATCACCTTACTGCGCTGTGTTCTATCTCAGTCCTTCACCAGACCATCAGAACGTTTGTTAAAGAAACTTATCAAATAAACCTGTTGTTTTTTAGAGAAGATGCTAAAAGAGCTTCTGTTACCAAGTAATAGTTTTAGATGTTTGATCTAGGGCTATGACAGAGCCAATGCTTCACATATGTGAGACTTTGCAATGTGTTTCACACACACGCACACACACGCACTCACACACACACACACACACACACACACTCACACACACTCATACACACACACACACACTCACATACACACACACACACACAGAGAGAGAGAGAGAGAGAGAGAGAGAGAGAGAGAGAGAGAGACTAGTGAATCAGCATCTTTACTAATTTATTATACAGTACACTGTGTTATACGTAAAGTTTTAACTTACTTTGCATTAAATATAGTGTATTAGTGTTTGTGTGTGATCCATGTGTGTATGCAAGTGTGATATGTTGCGGTGAACAAAGCCTGAGGCAAACCTTGGGGAATCAATTCTTTCTTTCCTTTTACATTTGGTTACAGGAATGAAACTCAGAGTTTCAGGCTTGCATGGCAAGTACTCTTGCTCACTGAACCTTCTGCCTGCTCTTAAATACAAGCTCTGTTTTTAATCTGGCTGCTACTCTGCACATTGTCTCATACCTCACTAACCTTCTATTAAAGTGTGCCAAGTCACAATCTTTTGCTATTGCAGAGAATTTCCAGCCAGCCTGGAGCACCTCCACCATCAAGTAATTCGGTTTGTTTTGTATTGTTTTACATTTCTTTTAATGCAACAAGTTTTTCTGACTGCCAGCCCCCCCTCACTTCTCCATTCTTGTGAGAGTTTAATGTAATCTCATGTTTACATTGATATTTATACTTACTGCTTTGATATTTTTAGTATCAAATTGTGTTTTTCTTAAAGAGAATGAGTAGGAATTTTTAATCTGTACATTTCCTACGCATCATACTGTATTGTTTTTAATAAATACTAATGCTTATTTATTCTTTAATCTATCAATTATTTACTAACAGTTCCACTTATTTTAAATATATGTTATATATTTTGCTATTGGTACCTTTGTTTATTTTATAACCATGGATTTATCACAGTGACTTTGATCAATAATTCATATAATTCACAATACTTTTTTGCAGAGCCCAGTGTGGCCCTGGTGGGGACAAAATGAAATATTTCCTGCCCCTGGGACAGGGCCCTGGTGTGAGCCTCCAGGAGTATCGATGACTGCTGTGGGGATAAGGCATGTTTGTATATTAAGGTACATATTTCACATTACTCCTGGAATATTCTCCCTGTTAATATTAATGCCTCCTTCATAATATGAGATAGCACAAATCCAGGAGTCAAAGATGTGGCTAATATCTCTGCAAATGAGTCTACCTCATTGGCTATAATGCATGCTCAAGCCTAACTTTACTGATGTCTACCATCAGCATTTACACATGTTTTCCCTTCATTTTTTATCTTAGTTTTTAAGGTTATTTATTTTTTTAAGAAATTTATGTATGGATATAATTTAC
This sequence comes from Montemys delectorum, assembly GCA_019843815.1. NCBI lineage: Eukaryota > Metazoa > Chordata > Mammalia > Rodentia > Muridae > Montemys > Montemys delectorum. The sequence goes on from JADRCD010207469.1 coordinate 24,061, forward strand.
CTTGATCATATCTGCCCCTTACTATCCCCAACTTTTTAAGTGCACAGTTATCTACTGGGATGTAGGAAACCTACTAGTGGGCACATTCCTGAAAAATAGCATCTCCCTGGCCCCCAGAAACCATGAAATGCTAATACTTCCTCAGTTAGGTGTGATTCCTCAGGACCACACCCCTGTCTTGAAATGTTTAACTCTTGATCTTACCCTGGCCTTAGACAGGTAACTCCAGCTACCTTGAGTTTGTTGGTGCAGTAGCCATGTCAAATCTAGAGGACAGCACTTCACAGTGCTCTTCCTCTCTTCTGTGCCTAACATTCTTTCTGTTTCCTTTTCCACCATGTTCCCCTGGGCTTTCCTTGGCAGGCATTGGTGGGAGGGAGCTTTGACAGAGATGACCCATGTATGGCTGAGCACTCAGAATCACTTGCTGTCACAACCAGTGTGTCTCTGTAGTAACCAGCCACAGCAGCAAATGTCTCCAGCCAAATCTCGGAAGAGCACAAATCTATGGATATAACCATAAAAGTTTTGAAGGCGGCTATACAGCTTGGCCATTTAGAAACAGCAAAAACAAAAAACAGCAACCACATGTTCTAAAGTAATCCTCTCTAGCTTTCCCATCCCTCTCCTCTCTGCTCTTAAGTAAACTTACTTGGCTGTGAGGCAAAGCTCTCCATATGTTCAAGGGAGAAAGAGTGAGTTCATTTAAAACATTCTAACTTTTTTTCTGTGGGAGTATGAGAATAGAAAACAAGATAGACGGAGGTGAGACTAGAGGTCAAAATCTTCCACATATGGAGATGAAACAGTGGGTTTAAACGGGTTTAAGATCAGAATTACAGGAATGCGTCTACTGCACTTGAAAGACGTGCTGGCATTAATCTTTCTGCTAATTCTGATTCAGGCAGAGACCTTGATGTAAGCTTCAAAATGCCCTGAGGATACAGAGTGACATTACTTACAAATCTAGCTCTTGATTGGTGAAAGGCAGATTTCTCTTCCACTAGTAATCCTGAAGGCTCCATAGGCCAGGCCCTGAAATAGAAGCTGTAACTTTTTTTTTTTGTCTGCCAAACTTTTACCAAGTTATCTGTGAATTTTAGAGGATACAGTACCCAACATGAAGGTCATTCCCAGAAACTAGACATAAATGCGTTTAAGGGCAAAATTGCTGGTCTTTAATCCCTTTAAGAAGCAGTGAGTAGGTCTGGTGTGTAAGGAAACCAAATTTTATATTTTTATGCAAAAACAGTTTTTTTGTAGCTATGGCATCTCCCCAAAGTTAGTGCTGTAATTCTTTCCCAAGTATGTGTTTCTCCTGGGATTTTGAGGACTACCAGCTCACAGTTTATAGTTTGTAATGTGTGACCGTGTGACAGGAAATTCTTCAGCTCTTTCCTGTCTGTCTGTCTGTCTCTGTCTCTGTCTCTGTCTATCTCTCTCTCTCTCTCTCTCTCTCTCTCTCTCTCTCTCTCTCTCTCTTTCTCTCTCCTATTTTCCTTTCAGAGAAGTTAAGAAATAATATAGGATGTGAAAATAAAAGCTAACCAGGAAGCCTGTGGTGATCCATATTGGCTTCATTTTGAAGATGTCTCCTAGTCCATCCAGGACGAATACCATTGACTCTGGAATTCAATGCAGGCCCCACCACAGACACTATACAAGGAAAGATTATTATAGCAGGAAACCACAACACAGGATACAGATTTTCATCATGAGAGCCTTCATCATCTTCATTTGACAATATGGGAAAATATTCAATAGCTTGTTATTTATTAAACAAAGTTACAAGGCCAGCGAAATGGTTCTGTGGTTAAAGTCATGCTGTCAAGCCTGACAATTCAAGCTGAGCAGAAAGAATTCAGCAGCCACTGAATTCTTAAACTTGTGCCCTGACTTCTGCATGTGTGCAAGCATCTGTGTATACTTGCAGTCGTATGCAAACTTTTTCACACACGTACACACACATATGCAAACATGCACACACTCAATAAATATGATGTGATGATTCTTTTAAATATTCGGCAGGGATGGGAAGTTAGTTAAGTCAGTAAAGTGTTTCCTGGACCATCAATCAATTCATCAATAGATAAATTTGGATGCCTAGCACCCATATAAAACACTGAGTGGAATAGTATATGCCTATAATCCCAGTGCTGGGAGGACAGGGGTAGGGTAAGTTATAGGAGGGAGAGACAGGAAAATCCCTGAAGCTCGCTAGCCAACAGCCTAGCTGATGCAATGAGTTCCCAGTTTAGTGAGAGACCCTGCCTCAAAAGATAAGGTTCGAGGGAGTGGTCAACAAAAACAGCTGGCATTAGCTTTTGACCTCCCCATTGACATGAACATGAGCATCTCTTTGCGTACATTTCACCCATGTACATAAAATGTTATCACTTCAATCACTTTACCATGCCATAGACATATGTGTTTATATATTTGTGAAAATGGTTCGCATAAGCTAATTACAGAGTCTCCCTGACCTTGCTTAAGGAAATGCAGCCTCCCTCTTGTCTGCTCTAACTGGCAAATGGTCACCACCTTGCCGCTGCTGCTTCTCCTTTGCATGTCTCCAGGCTTCCTTTCATTAAGCTGCCATGTGAGGCTGAAAGGTTCCCTTATCTGAGTTGATAGACAGCAGGGTAGCTTGCTCCCTTGCGCCTGCCTGCCTGCATCTTTCAGTAAGGAAGTAAGATTGGAAAACAGATTTATAACAATACACGGATGCACTGAATTAGAAAAGACAGTTTCGGAGCAATGACAAGCTTTTATTTCCCCTCTGATGCACACACTCCACAGAGATATGTCATGATGTGTCTTGGAGTTTTACTTGTTTTGAAAGCTCACCCACCTCCTTCCTTGTATTTGCTGCTGTTGTTCTTGTTGCTTCCTCTTATTTTGTCTTTCCTGTAAAGCAGGGATATGCTTCTGAGGTGTCTTCTCCGAAGAGGTTATAAGCAATAGTTTCTCTACTAAAATTCTGAACCCAATTCATAAATGGGAGATTGCGGACTGTATGGATCCTAGGAAAACCTTTCAAAAAAACAATGAATGCACAATAGACACGCCAAAGTGGAAGGGGAAGCACCCACAAGGTCTCAAACCCTACACAAAGAACTACAGGCAACTGAGGAGAACTGGGAGCGGGAGAACTTGCTTCCCAAGGGAAGAGCGCAGAAAGTGGTTATCCAGTACCAAATACGCAGCCCTGAAGACATTCATATAGGTGACATTATGAAGATGGAGTAGGTTGTATTTAGAAATATATATGGTGTGTGTGTGTGTGTGTGTGTGTGTGTGTGTGTGTGTGTGGACATAAACATATTATGCATGTAGAAACAATTAGTGGGGAAAAAAAAAAAAGAGGCCATGAATTTGAAAGACTGCACTCTTTAGAGGAAGGAAAGGGAATGAGGAGGTGTGGGTAACTATATTAAAATCTCAAAAAACTAAAATAAAAAGTAATAAAAAGAAGACGAATCCATTATATCAGCAGAACAACCCACACCCAGCAATAAAGGATGGAGTTCTGTCTTCTCACAAAGAGCCACTGCTGGAATTAAATTGCTTTGAGAACCATTCCTGAAGTCAACCTCCTAGAGGACATACAGACTTCAACCAAGTCCAGCTTTATCTTCGGGGTCCCATACCTACACCTCCCCTGACCTCACTGACACTTAGTCAGGATACTTTGAAAGTGGTGCTCCTTGAGTCTCTAATACCTGGGTGACTAATTCCTTACCTCTAATGAGGCATTAAAGATTGTACTCTCAGATTTTACTTAGGAGGTACTACATTTTCATCAGCAAGATCAAGCTAGTAGGTAATATATGTTTCTATTCAGAATTGTGGGGTTGTTCTTAAATCCAATGTCCCTCTAAGATATCAAGTTTCCAGAGATAGGCTATCCCTGCGGCTTCTTTGCTCCACCCACTCGGGCACAAAGAAAATTGAGGTTTGATAATGATAACTTTCTGTGCCTTGAAGATACAAGTTCCATCGGGTCTGCAATACTGAAATTCCCGCCACAAACATTCAACACTTCTATCTTTCAGTGCTTCCTCATTCTCTAAGAACAGTTATCTGGAGAATTTAGGAGACCTCAGGCTACAACCATGGCAAATGCTCTGGAAGCAGCCTAGATTTTAGAGCTCCTTGAAGAATCACGTGTTCTGATTTGGGTACAAAGTAGTTGTCAATAATTACAAAATGTGGTCTTTTTAGTATTCTAATGACACAGAATGGTCATTAGAATGGTTCTGCTAGTACTGGACAAAACTGCGGCTTGCTTTGTACTGTGGTATCTGCAAATCTTCACTGGAAACACTTTAAATATTGATATTTTTATTTTATATATATGTTATGTTGGGGGCACATGTGCCATAGCATAAATGGGGATTTCAGAGGATAATTTATGGAACTCAGTTCTCTATCTCCATGATGTGAGCTCAAGACATCATCAGGCTAGGGGGAAGTGACTGTACCCATTGAGTCACTTGCTCACAGGTCCGAGAAGAACGCATAATGGAATCACATCTAAGAAGAATTGAGAACGTGAAGAAAGATATCACATACATACACACATACACTTAAAATTATCTCTGAAAAAATTTTCACATAGCTCCTACGATCATAGTGCTGAGCAAATTACAGTGCCTATTCTTTATCAGCCTCATGTAGTAAGAACATGAGAAATGCTGATTACAATCAGCAAATTAAACTTCAGGGAAAATAAAAGTATAGTATCCAGTCACAGACGTAACAAGCAAAACATCCAGATGATGACTGTATTTCTCTAGGAAGGATTGTAATCCTGAGTAACTAGAGGAACAGTAGAGAACAGCACTTCGGTTTTGGTTGTTGAATTAGTGAATGAATGACTGATCCCTGTGCTGCTCACAGTCTGTTATCCCATGGCTTCATTTTACTAGATGGATAACACTGTGTGGAGAAATGCTTGGTGCCTAGGTAACACAGGATTGATGCTTCCAGAGATTTGAAAGTGCTTCAGCTTAACCTAAACTTTTATTTCTTTTTTAAAAAATTCCCAAATGTGGTATAGCATGCGTTTTCCTTTTATATTTTATCCATATTGTGTAGGAAGACAGGAGCCTATTGCATATAGTGAAGTGTCTCCCTGCCAAAGTTAGATTTCAGTTTCATGGGTACCATTAACTAGACATGTGGTCATGGGGAAATAAAAATTCGAACGATCCCCATGTGTAAAATGTCCAGAAATGTTATCTCTTCATCAACTTATTGTAAAACATAAATTGAACTACTAGTATGTTCTTTTCACAGTACCTGCCAAAACAGAGCATGAGAAAGTCTTAGTATCCATTCCCTTGCCCAGTTTTCAACCCAACCTATTCTATTTTAGGACTTTCTAGGAGTATGCACAAAGCCTTTCAAACTATGTTTTCCTTACCTATGAACCTCATAACATATAGCCAATAGTTTAGCAACAGAAAACACAGAAATAAAGTTGCCATTCAAAGTACCCGAAATTAATTTAAAAAACAAAAACAAAACATATTTCATTCTTTGTGTATGAGTCGTGTTTTTTTTTTTTTCATGCATTTCTGTGCATCATGTGTATACCTGGGTCCCACAAGGGACAGAGTAGTGCGACAGATCCCCTGAGAATAGAGTAGTAGACAGTTGTGGGCTGTCCTATGTGTGCTAGGAATTGAATCTGGATCCTCTGTGGGAACACTCAGTGCTCTTATCTGTTGAACCATCTCTCCAGGCCCTAAATTTACTTCTTTATTTGTACCTTTCTGAGACTCTTCCTGAGCTCTGGATCACAGGTATGTGCCAGCGAGCCTTGCCTAAAATCTCACACTCGTGTTGGCCTCTTGGCATGCAGTATGCTTGAACGGCAGTTCCGAATCACGTGTGTCTTTAGAAGAAGAAGACCTCAGACAGGATATGGAAAGCCTTTGGTGTCATGTCTTTCTCTGTCTATTCAGTACAGAGCACTGTACACGGTGTCCCAGGAAGCCAATCCTGAGATGGGCCTCTACCTTAGTCAAGGCTGGATAACAGCTTAGGAACCATGGGAAAGACAGGACACGGAGAGCAGATTCCCCTGGTTAAAGCTGGATTTACTGTGTCAGCAAAGACGGTAAGAAACTAAGTGTCATTAAGCATTCACAGCTAGCATATGTGTCTTAATTAGGGTTTCTCCTGTTGCACTGAAACATTATAAACAAAAAGCAATTTGAGGGAAGAGAGGATTTTTTTTTTTTTTTTTTTTTTTTTTTTTTTTTTT
>JADRCD010207469.1:30434-40434 GCA_019843815.1 Montemys delectorum
TTTTTTTTTTTTTTTTTTTTTTTTTTTTTTTTTTTTTTTTGCTGACAATTCCATATCACTGTCTGTTATTGAGGGAAGTCAGGACAGAAGCTCGAACAGGACAGGACCCTGTAGGCAGGAGCTGATGAAGAGGCCATGGAGAGGTGTTGCCTATTGGCTTGCCAGGCCTGCTTGCTATAGAATTCAGGATCACCATTCCAGGTACAGCGCCACCCACACTGGGCTGGGTGCTTCCTCCCTCCATCAATCACTATAAGAAAAATGCTTCTCATGCATGCCTGATCTTATGGAAACATTGTTTTAATTGAGGTTTTTTCCTGTTAAGTGACTGTAGATTATATCATGTTAAAAATAAAACTATCCAAGACATTATGGACATAGCATATCAATAAAAATGAAGGACAGAGCTGATGGAAGTTTTTAGGAACATTTTGGGCTTTATGTGGACATGTTGGACTCTCTGTTTAAACAATACAAACTATACACAAGCTTATCTAGGGTCTGATTCAGAAATGAGGAGTTCTTTGTTGATATGTTTGGTACCTAGGTAATGCATGATTGATGTTTTCAGAGATTTCAAAGTGTTTCGACTTAAACTAAACTTTATTTCTTTTTTAAAAATTCCCCAATGTGGTATAACACACATTTTCCTTTTAAACTGTCTGGCTAAACAAGCACAGTCCCTGCGTTGGAGCCCCAATATCATATACAAACTCAAAAGCATTTCAATGTCAATCATAAATGCTTAGTAGCAAATAGGATTTAAGTGGGAGGAAGTCAATGACAAGAGACTATAGACTGAGAAAAGCAAACCTGAACTAAAAGGGAACCTTGCATTCAGGTGGAAGGAGCCAAGATAAAGGACTGATATCAGAAACAGAGTATAGAAAGCCAGTGCAACTCAGGACTGCTAAAGGGAACATTACATTTGCAAGCAGAACCATTCAGCATGCAATACAGCTTGTAATCCTTGTTTTGTAGTACTTTGTTTTGCATTATGAGATATATCGATATGGGTAATATAAAACATTTTTGCAAGTAGCAAAAATAAATTATTTTTCTGTTAATGAAGATGCATTCTTCCATTATTAGCACACCTATTTAGCATTGTTAACTTTAATTTATCATTATGCCTCATAATACTGTGTAAGTATTCATTGGCACTAAATGAATAGGCTTTAGTACTTAATAAATTACTATTCCTATTGGAGTTTTAAATTTATCTTCAATTATTTGTTTATTTTTGGTGTGTGTGTGTGTGTGTGTGTGTGTCTGTGTGTGTGTGTGTGTGTGTGTGTGTGTGTGTGTTTAGGCTACAGTACAATTGTGGAGACAACAGGAAAATATGCTGATGCCTGTTCTTTTCCTGGAACATGTGGATATTTGGGGATCAAACTCAGTCCTCAGACTTGGTAGCGAGCACTCAGTATCTTACTGACCCAATTTTCAGATTTTTCCCAACTCTTTTTCTTTATATTTGTTAGAATAAAGGAACATAGTGTAAATTCAAGTTAAAAGAAACCCCCTTAGCTGGTCCCTTCGTCCTTAGATCAATGCCTACATGACTGCTGCATATCATGACCAAGCTCAGTGTCTGAGATTAGGTGCTGGGACCCCAGCCACGTTCTGTCCTCTCTGGTATTATACATAACTGATTCTCTTAAAACATTGTTCAATTTATAAAAAGTCTGTTTCATTCTGCCAACTTTCTTTTGTTTCTTAGATAAACATTTCTACCCAAGAAATTGTATTTTTTTTCTTCAAATCTTACAAGTCTTGCACACATTCTTTCTTGTATGAAGTTTTTGTTTATAAGTCAATGCCCTGTTTTACTGATGTTTGAAGAGTTCAAATGAAGGGTTTAGAGGAATGAGGTCTTTTAGTGCAATAGAGTTCACTTAACTAAATGTCACTTTTCTTTAGTAGAATTTTTTGGTGTACGTGAGAACATTTATTTTTATGGTTATAATAATTCCAGCCAATAAGTTATTATATATTTGAAATTTTCTAGCTAATTTAGGTTAAACAGAATTTCATATTTTATTCAGGTCAGAGCATACAAAGAGTTGATTGGCAGATTTTAAGTGAATGATGAATCTTGACCCTCACAGCCAACTCTTTATGCAAATGTCACAGGCAATATGCAAGCATTCTCATGCTTGCATACAAATAGACATAAGCCTATGTGAGTGGGCTAATCAATGTCAAGGTTTATTTGGTCACAGATCCAGTCCATGGGCAAGTGGCTCTGCTGCTTTGTAGTGAATCAGAATATATGTTAGGAAGACGCAAGCATGGCTTCCCAACTTGTGAGATAGTAGGGGACAGGGGCGAGGAAGAGAGAGAGAACCAACAATTTTTAACTTCAGATGTTAGTTTATGGAGCATTACCCCTTGGCTTTCTCAGGTACAAAGATAACTAACAATGCACATTTTAGTCTGAGATAGTTTGAAATGTATCTATATCATTTATAAAGAAACACTGTGGCCTGGGTCAAGAAATATGAAAGCATGATATTAAGACATTATTCTAACAATCTTTTGGAAGTTGAGGTTTGGCACTACTGATTTATATTCAATTCAGGCTTTGCCTTTGAAAAGGTAGTGAAAATATCCATAAAGTACAAAGTAATCCTAATTCTCTAGATTGGAGTGGTACATATTGAAGAAATGTGTATAAAAAGTTAAATACTTGAAAGTCTTACAAAGGGAAAAGAGAAGTCTTATCCAATAGTAGGGATGAAGAATTTGGAAGAAAAAAAAAAAAAAAGCTTTGATCAGAGCCACATGTGATGAAGTAGCTTAATCTACAGTGACCTGGATTCTAAAGAAATGAATGAGTGTATCCTGCTCAGCTGTGTCAATGGTCAGAAGAAGCATAAATAAGAGACAGTGGTTGACAATTGTCAGACAAGAGAGACTTGGTTTCCTAATAATATCTTCTACTTAAAAAGGAAAATAGTGAAATTGGTCACTTTTAGTGGTGCAGTGCTTCTTTTCTTCTCTGTAACTACTGCTAGCTATTTGAAAGCAGAAAAAGAAAATATAACCATCCTGCACCAGGGCTCCATGACACAGGGCAGTAATAGGATAACTAGGAGAAACAGCAGTGAGGATCCCATATTGATAATGTCACAAAATTCAATGGTCTCAGACCAGACCAATGACTCATTGCAATGGACATTGCAGGTGAAGATCTGTGGACAGAGGTATGTACTGTGAGGTACACCATGACATATAACGGCTTCCAGGATGAGATATTCTTTATGCTTTGTTTTGTTATGTTGTTCGTGTGTGTGTGTGTGTGTGTGTGTGTGTGTGTGTGTGTATGTGTGTGTATGTATGTGCTGTCTATGTGTGTGTGTTTCACTTGCAGTGGGGAGGATGCAAGGGCAAAGGGTGAATATGAGGGGCCTGGAAGATGACTGTAACTGCATGGTGCATGATGTGACACTCACAAAGAATCAATAAAGAGAGTTTTGTTTTTTTTTTTTAAAAAGCAGTTGGTGTCCTTATAGAGGATCTCAGTTTATATTTGCACACCCATATCAGGCTCACAACCTCCTCTAAGTCCAGCTCTAGAGTACAGAGTGTCAGATACATTCTTCCAGATTCCGTGAACACCTGCCCTCATGTGCACATACCCACACATAGACACAGACAGACAGACAGACCCACACAATTATCAAAACTTAAAAAGACTTTTTGTAAAAAAGATAATGATTAAAAATAAGTTATTGAATCATATATGTAGTCAGGAAAAAAAAACAATAAAACAGAGTAATAGTTGTGAGTAGTAAGAAAGAAGATAGGCAAACAACAGAATAATCAAAGACAAGAGACTGACACAGGGAAATGCAGGCAAAGCTATAGCTCTCAGGTGCCCTACTGTGCTCAAAGAAAAAAATTCTTTTACATTCAAAGTGAATGACTATTATGATTTACATATTTTTCCTTAATTCATGAATATCTGAGTGGACTTTTCAAGTACAGTTTCTTTGACTTGTGATTCCCTATTCATTGATTCAATTCCTACACATCACTTTTTGTTCTCACATGACCTAAGAGAGACAACAGTGAAGGAGACTGACTACAGTGGAGAGACAATCTCCAAGCTGGGCATAGAGTTAGTCCAGCTAAGCAGTTACATGTGAAATACAGCCACGGAGTACTAGGGGAAACTGATGCTAGGTACCATGTTAACCAGTAAAGTACTCTCTCATTGGGCAATTCCTATGATGAGATTCCAAAGTTGGGATGGAGCTGACCAGGCAGAGATTGACAGAACGGCCAACGGGACAACATACAAAAACAGCCTCATAGCTTGGCTTTCTTCATCTGTTCAATGGGCCTGGTGCTAATCTCAGGACAAAGGCATAGGAATTCAATAACAGAAATATTTGTGGAACATATACAGCTTCAAAGGCACACAGATGTGGAAGGCCATGGAACTTCTTTAATTAGAATGTTTAAATTGGGAGTCAGACTTGCATTCCTTTTATGAGTACTGGTTTGATTCCAGACATTGTTCCTCCCTAGGCAGCCCATCTCCCACATGCAAGGTTTATGATCTTAAATTGCTCATTAAGGCTGTAGAATCTCACGTTCTTCTCCTTAAAAGTGGGATGGGTCCTGGGGTCAACCAGCCTCCCAAGAGGGCAGAGACAATATGGAGGAGCTGAAGGAGATAATCAGCACAAGATCATTATCTCAGCTTTGCAGAGAAAGAAACAGATGCAATTCCCTGTAATTACTAACTATTGGAATCAGTGTTTAGACCAAGGCAGTCTGAAGCCAGATACCATTGTTGGTTTCTTGTTCTATAGCTACCTTTTTATTGTCTGTGTGCTTTAATGCCCACTTCCATTTACTGGATAGGTGATTATCCATCTACACAGGAAATAGAGTTTTTCTGTGCTGTGTCATCAATGCTCTCAACTATAAATGTGATTTTTAGCTTGGTGATGTGCAAGAGTGCAACCATCAAAACCCTGCTAGAGACCAGGGGTGCAGCTAAACTTCCCATGATACTCAGGAGATGCTCTCAAATCCACCATAAACAGCTACACAGCTCCATCTGTCATTAGTGCTAAGGCTGAGAAACTGTGAGTTAAGAGGCAAAATCCACTAACAAGGAAGAGGCGGCATACAGAGTAAAAACAACAAAGTACATACCTAAAAGGATCAGATAAGAAAAGACTCAAGACTATATAGAAAGTATTTGTTAAAGTACAATATAAAGGAGTTTCCATTTCCCTTGAAAGCTGCAAGATTGGCATAGAGGAAACAGCTTCAATAAATAACTGCTTTTCATTGAAACTCATTCTTGGAATACAACATTAGTTTTCAGGGATGTGATACAGAAAAAAGAAATGTGATTTAACCTATATATTTTTTTAAACCCAGTTCATAAGTATCATTGTTACAGTGGATGGCAAGGAGGTGGAGGATCTATTAACTCTTCATCAGGATGATGGCTCGTCATTTCGAAGGCCTCCATTAAGTCCTACTGATAAGCATCCCTTTGCTAATGTACTTGAAAGAACCAGTGTTCTGAAATCTTGTTTCTGTATGCAGTGGCACTTAGTCAGAGTTAGGTAACTGAGCAGTTGCAAGTTCTTTTGTGTCCCTTCATTCTAGAGGTACACCTCTTTGTTAGAAACTATGAGTCCTAGTTTGATCTCTATTGCTGAGATAAACAGCGTAACCAAAAGTAAGTTAGGAAGGAAAAGAGCTTATTTTATCTTACAGATTGCAGTCCATCATGAAGGGAAGAACTCAAGTCAAGAACATGGAGCAGAAACTGAAGCAGACACCCTGGTGGAATGTTGCTCATGAGCTTGCTTCTTATTTCCTTGCCTAGCTTTCTTGTACGGTGCAATCCTAGCTTTCTTATATAACTCATGCCTGCCTGCCTAGGGACTGGGCCTCCCATTTGGACCTAGGTCTTTCCACATCTATCATTAATCAAGTCAGTTACTCCAAAGTTATGGTCACAAGCCAATCTGATGGAGGCAATTCTTTAATTGAGGCTCCTTATTCCCTGATGACTAGTTTGTTTCTAGTTGACAATAAAAACTATCCAGTACATCACCCATTTCAGAAATTGTATACTACTAAGGTAACTTTGAAATGGGTAGTAAGAGCTGGTTGACTTTACTAAAACTGAGCAATGACAACATCCACAGCATTTAGATTGGAGGTCCCAAGGCCTCACATTATTACTGAGGCTATGGAGCGCTCACAAAAAGGGACCTACCATGACTGCCCTCTGAATGACCCAACAAGCAGCTGAAAGAGTCAGATGCAGATATTTGCACCCAACCAATGAACATATGCAGCTGACCCCTGTTGTTGATTTAGGGAAGGCTGAAAGAAGCTGAGGAGAAGGGCGATCCTGTAGGAGGGCCAGCAGTCTCAATTAATCTGGACCCCTGAGATCTCTCAAACACTGGACCACCAAACAGACAGCATACACCAGCTGATATGAGGCCCCCAACACACATACAGTAGAGGACTTCTGGGACTGTGTTCAGTCAGAGATGATGTACCTAACCCTCTAGAGACTGGAGGCCCCAGGGAGTTAGGGGTCAGGTGGGGTAGGGGCTGGGGGCATCCACGTGGAGACATGGAGGTTGGGGAGAAGGTGTGGGATATGGAGCAGGCAGAGGTCACAGGGTGGATTGGGGGGGCAGGGAATGGAATATGGAGTGTAAAAAATCAATTAATTTATAAAATAAAAAAAAATAATGATCCAAAGAGAATATATATTTCAAACACATGGACTAAGAAAAAGTAGCATCAAATCATTCTGACTTTGACACAATTATATCTCTAGTACCAAAAATTACAGGCACTTAAATAATTTCAAATTAAGTGGCTATGAAAGTTATGCCACAGTAGGTAAAAATGGGCAGCTTATTATGTGTTTCTCCTTTATAGATGCTCTCTACACACAACACAGGGACTCTGCTCCTTTGAGCACGGGATATGGATTTGCCTAAGTAACGGTGACCAGTGAAATGGCTTCTGGGAAAGGGTGGAGTTCATTTAAAATGGGATAAATTACACATTGAAGTGGGTAGAAAATAGAGGTGGCAGAAAGCGCTCACTTCATAAGCCAATCACTGGCTAAGTATGAGGTCCTGAGTTCTGGTCTCCAGCGCTCCTGTAAAAAGTGTGCTCTCTAGTTCAATACTGGGGAGTTAACGGGAAGATGATCCTGGGAACTTAGTGGACATCCATTCTAGGTGAATCAGTGAGTTCTAGGTTCAGTGAGAGACCTTGTCTTGAAAATTACATTAGAGAACAAGGAAGGAATACACTATGTAGATATTTATCTCTGAATACTGCAAGAACACACACAGTGTATTGCTTACCCTTGGAAGGGTGAGCCCAGCAGCACATGCCACAGAGAGGACTATTGCCTTCTTATCTGTTCTTTAATTGGTGAACAATGTTCTGTTGTTCCTAATAGTTGGGTTGGATGCACTGGATGTTTACTAATTCAAGTGATATTCCTTGGAGCTCTCTTATTATTTAGCTTTAGAGAGAAGAAATATGGGTATTTTGTGATCATTTTACTCTGTACTCCATAGAACCATGACAGGGCACTGCCTCTTTGATCTCAGTTTTGCCACTGATAATGTGAGAATGAGATTTTTCTCTCAACCTCAAAGGCAAACAGAGCATCTAGCAGCAAGATCAATAAGAGGTCAGCAGAAAAGGTGACTGACTGATTAAATTCTGAAGGGGAGAGTGGGTCGGACTGTACAAGAAGAGCCATGTGTAGAGGGGCTTTTACTCAGAGCCACACTATAAGCAGTGGAACAAGAGGGCTATGCATTTGATTTCTGTGGCTACTCAGTGGTTTGGCTCCTAGAGAATCCTCTAACAATGGCAGAGTAATGGAAATAGCATAGATATAATGGAAGTTATTTTTCTTTTAGTTTCCTCTAAAATAGAGGGAAAATAGGACTGAGCTGTCACTCTGTGATGAATATAAAATATCAGAAAATCATTTCCTATCTGCTGGCTAAATAGACAAATAAGCATAAATCTTTCAAATGACAGAAGCAAGAAAACGTAGTACATGTACAGAATATTCTTTTAACATCTCCTACAAGAAACCTAAGAGGAAATGCTTATTTAATTTTTAATATGCTGACTTTTGGGGTAGGGAATTTAATGCTAAGTTAACATTTTGTAAGAGGAAAACATTATTGACAAATGGATAATGTGAATGTTTTTGTAATTGTGGTGCTCCTTGGGGGTAAATGCTTCATGGTTGGCAGAGGTCTCCTTGGTTCATTCTGGCTCCCATGGTCAGTACCACTATGTAGTTCTTGATAAAGTGCCTCACAGATTGTATTTACATTGTAAGGATGATTGGAATTTAATTGATAGAATCTTTAGCCTCCTTAAGTGCATGTTTTTACTCAGATCTGCATACCGTTATATTCGGTTTCCATTTTACTGATTTTTTTTATTAGATATTTTCTTTATTTACATGTAAATTTCTCCTTTCCCAGTTTCCCCTCCAACAAACAAACAAACAGACAAAAACAACAAGAACAAACCCCTGTTGTCTCCCCCCTCCCCATGCCTGTCACCCCACCCTCTCCCACTTATTGGCCCTGGCATTCCCCTACACTGGGGCACAAAACCTTCACAAGGCCGAGGTCCTTTCCTCTTATTGATGATCGAATTTGCAATCCTCTACTATGCACATGCTGCCAGAACATTCAGTCCCACCATATATATAGTCCTGGAGGTAGTTAATACTGCTGATAGAAGACGACTCCTCGTAGTCATCTCTCAAAACTGCCTGGAAATAATTTAGAGAAATTTAAGTTGAATACCTTGAGAGAATGGATATATATTTAGATTTCTCATTGAACTAAGATGAAGAAAATGCATACATACACACATGCAGAGACACACAGAAATTACAACACGGTATCACTCACACATAAATTAAGATAATGGCTATTAATATTTGAGGTTGGAATAGAAAGTCAAGCTTTTGAAACTGCATGTATATACTATTGAATTTTCCATACAACTGAATATATATTTCCCTCTGTCAAAATTTTTTTTATCCTGCTTTATCTAAGTATTGGCTAACTATTTTCTTCATTTATATCATGCTGCTATGAGGAAAATGCAATGCATGTAAAACTTAAAGAGTAAGTGCTTTTCCTAGTTTAATAGTTTTAAGGAAAGAACACACATTTTTTTATTAAGGTCTGCAAATGATAAAAATTGATACATTTTTCAATATTTTAGGTTGGTTGCACATGAAAATAATAAGGATAATGATACGATGTCAGAATAATGTTATATATTATGGCAAACTAATAACCTCCAGGGTGCTCAACTTCCATGAAATTCATTTCATATCTCATCCATTATGGAGAACCTGTGAAAAATAGTTTACTCTTCCCCTTGTGAGCTATTTGACAATGCAGGCGAGCCTCATGAAATCAAAGAGATTAGATGCTGTCATTTTGCAAGGATAAGATCTTTGAAAACCCCTTCCTAACTCTCAAAATGTCTGGGCAATAAAAATTTCTTTATGCAAATAATGGAGGAGGAACAAAAACCCAGTCATTTTTCCCCATAGCTTTCAAAACACATATATTCTTTTTCTTTAACATGCCACTTAGCCCAGGGGCTTTTCCTGCAGATGCACAATCACTCAAAGACTAACTACTAAAAAGCTCCTTTGTGTAGAAGGGCGTTAACTCTTCCATACAAGGGAACACAGGAGAATTTCGATCCTCTGCTGCCTGTTTCTAGAGCTCTGGTGGAGAATGACTGCATCCTCACCAACACAGACTTGCTTCCTGTTCGTCATAAAAGATGTGCTCTGGGAAGCACTCTGATTTTCATTGACTTTCCGATGCTTACAAATGGTGTGCTTTCATGGCTCAGGACCTTCTTTAAAACCTTAAAAGTTCACATAGAAACTCTGGGTGTGTGTATGGATCTGTTAATA
>JADRCD010207470.1:0-11713 GCA_019843815.1 Montemys delectorum
CTTCTACATTGGAAACATATCACTGGTTGACACAGAGAATCATAGCACACTGACTGGAAACTTCCCTGGGAGCCAATGATGGAATACAGATTGAGGAACTGCAATTTATGAGCAGTTAGAGTCACAGTATGGACAAGGCTGAGAATTGTAAATATCAAAGAGATGTGGACATAAGAGGTTCTCTCTCTCTCTCTCTCTCTCATGAATATTACCACTAGAATTAATCAATTTCTCTCAGTAAATACTGGAAGAAAAATCCTCTGGTGTTTTCCATGGTAAGGGAGAAAAGGAAGCATGTGGAATCCTGCCAGAGCAGTCTTCTAACAGTCTACCCTGGGGAAAAACTAGTTCACCAGAGCCAGATTTGGAGGGTTTTATTGGAGCCCAGATCACTGGAGTCAGAAGATAGCCAACTCTAACCAGTTTTGGCTTTCCCCTTAGAAGAGGAGCACACCTAATTCCAAACCCAAGTAGCCATCTTGTGCCCTATGGTAGGTTGGAGTGAGGGTAGAGTTATGAAAGAAACTGTAATGTCTAGGAAGAGGTTGAGATGAAATCATGCAATGGTCTCTCACTCCACACTTTTACCATCTGTTTTATGGAAGGTCTATTGACAAAAGTTCTTTTTATACAGTACACCCTGTCTGAATATAAAATCCAAACAAACCACTAGGTAAATTGGATTTTTTTTTTTTTAAAGTGTGACGCGGCAGTACAAACATCAGAACCAGATGACGTGGGAATGAATGACCGCATCAAGAAGACAACAAAATGAGACAGCATCTAGGAATGTTAGGGCAATATAAGAAGAGAGATGCAAGGTTGAAGAAGGAACTAAAAAGATGCTAGAGATGAACACCACTATGGAAGAGCTGCAGGTGCCCTTTCATGGGGTTGTTGGTAGACTAGACCTGGCTGGGGAACGAATTCTAAATTTGAAGACAGCATGTTAGAAACCCTTCCAGATCTCTAAAGCAAAGAAAATAAAGGGTGATTAAAAAGGTAAGAACAGAATATTTTAAGCTCCGTGGAAGAACTGTAACATCTATAAAACACATGTAACACCAAGAACAGGAAGACAGGAAAGAAAGGAACAGGAGAATTATTTGAAATAACAGCAACTGGGAATATTCCCAAGTAAATGTCAGACATCCAACCACAGATCCCAGGAGCTCAGAGAATACCAAGCAGTGTAAGAGCCAAAAGAACTACATCTTGAGCATCTTATTTTCCAACTATAGAAAAGCAAAGATACAGGCAAAAACTTGAAAGAGCCAGAGTTAGAAAAGCAGCTTCTCCACGGAGGTGCACAGGTGAGATTTACATAGAATTTCTTATGTAGAGATCCATAGCAAGAGGATTAAAATATTGAGTGTTAAGAGAAACAAAAATCAAAACTTTAGCAGTTTAGAATTCCACACCCTTAGAGTTATCTTTCAAGAGCTGAAGAGGAATAAAGACTTTCTTAGACAACCAAACAAAATAACCAATCACAACCACAATCACGCCCACCACCACAACACAAGACACTCTCTTGCTACTAGATCTGTTTGTAAGGAATACTAAACAGTATTTTAGGAAGAAAAGAATAATACAAGTCAGAACTCCAGGCCACATGAATAAAGAGAGAGATCAGGAAAGGGTAAGGAGGCTGGAGCGATGGCTCAGTGGTTAGGAGAGATGGCTCCCACTGCTCCTGAGGAGAAACTGAGTTCTATACTCAGCACCCACGTTGGGCATCTCCATGCCACATGTAAGTCTAGCTTGAGGAGAATTTGACCCTCTGGCCTCTGAGGGCATTCATATGCACAACCCCCCAAACATGCACATGATAAAAAAGTGAATCTTTTGAAAAGAAAGAATCAAGTGAAGGAAATGCCAAAATGTCTTCAAAATCATAAGGAAAATGCAATAAAAAAACATATTGTGTCCGTATATTAAACAATGGGCCAAAGATCCTAACAAGTTCATCAAAGAACACACACCAGGAATGACAATCTGGTAAGACACCCCTGAGGATGACCTATCAAGGAAATGCCACTCAAGGCCCCACCAATAATACACATGGATTTGTTCTAGTTTTATTTCTTTTGCTGTGATAAAAATACCCAGAGAAAAAGAAACTCAGAGATGAATTTCAGCTTGCAGTTCCATTTTTTACAGTCCATCACTGTGGGGAATCCAAAGCAGCAACTTGAAATAGCTAGCCACATCACAATTATAATCAGGAGTAGAGAGAAAGGATGGG
This sequence comes from Montemys delectorum, assembly GCA_019843815.1. NCBI lineage: Eukaryota > Metazoa > Chordata > Mammalia > Rodentia > Muridae > Montemys > Montemys delectorum. The sequence continues at coordinate 2,249 of JADRCD010207470.1, forward strand.
TATACACATTCACTAGTTAGCTTGTGCTCTACGTAATGTATCCACTCTTATACAGTTCAAGAACCCCAGTGTAGGAAATGGTGCCATCTACTGTGGACTGAGTTTTTCCATATCAATTAACTTAGGTGAGACAACTCACGCTGCACAGATACGCTCATAGCCCAAGCCAATATAGACAATCCCAAAAATTCTAGGTTGTGTCAAGTTGACAATGAAAACTAACAATCATTTCTAATTATCAAAACCCAGAACCCTGAACATAAGAACTGTTGGTTGGGTCATGGAGGAATTGATATTATTACTCAATGCTGGTGAGAATGCTCAAATAGTATGCATATTAGCAATTTCTTACAGGACTAAATGTATACTGACTGTACAAGCTAGCTGTCCTATGCCTTAGATGTTACCCAAACGAGTTGGTATCTCATATACATGCAAAAGCCTTTACAGATATGTTTATAGGGACTTTATTTAGAATGGTCTCAAAAAGAGAGCAACAAGAATGCCCTCCAGCAGAGGAAAGAACTAAAAAACAGTAGCGTACTCAGACAATGGAATATTATTCAGTACTAAAAAAAAAAAAAAAAAAAAAAAAAAAAAAAAAAAAAAGAGGTCTTTGGTAAAGACACAGGGAAACTTGAATGCTTATTATTAAGTGAAAGAAGCCTCTGTGGTTTGCATAAGAATGGCCCTATCAACTCACATATATGCATGCTTAGGGCCCAGTGGATAAACTGTTTGAAGGGATTATAAGGTGGAATAGGTGTGTCCTTATTGTAGAAAGTGTGTCACTAAGGCTGAGCTTTGAGGTTTTAAAAGCCTATGCCAGTCTCAGTCTCTCTGTCTCTCTATTTCTCTGTCTCTCTATCTCTCTGTCTCTCTGTCTCTGTCTCTCTGTCTCTCCGTCTCCCCCTCTCTCTCTCTCTCTTTCTCTCTCTCTCTCTCTCTCTCTCTCTCTCTCTCTCTCTCTCTCTCTCTCTCTCTCGCCTTTGGATTAAGATATAGCTCTTCATTCCTTTTCCAGTTACCACGCTTCCTGCCATGATGATCATGAACTAATACTATGAAACTGTAAGCAAGCCCCCAACTTGATGCTTCCTTTTATAAGAGTTGCCTTGGTCATGGTGTATCTTCACAGCAATAGAATAGTGACTAAGACAGCTTCCAAATGACAGTGTAATAAAAGCAAAGCTATGAAGGTAAGGTTGAATATCTTACCACTTGTACATATCCCTGTCGCAAAGAGGATTGCTACAGCCAGGAAACTCTTCTAACAGTCTGCCATTATGCATTGTCCAAACCTACAGACTACACAATTCTGATACAAACCCAGTGCATACAGGTGATTATATTAGATTCATTCATCAATTTAAAAACATAATTTTTTGACTGGCAAAAGACCTCTCAGGACATAAAAATCAGTATGGGTGTTTGTTCCACGACTGGAAACTCAGATTGGGATTAAAAGTCAGTTAAAGTTGGTTCAGGAAATACATGTCATGTTTCTAGTATGCTTAAAGTGTATCTCAGACTCAGTTCCTGTCTGCAAAAGACACATTTATTTTACAAGGACAGTAACATTACTATGTAAAAATGTGTCAGGGTAGAACTCTGGCGAACTCTTCTAGGGTTCAGAGGCAAAGGAAATAATATCTTATGAATATAAATGAAGACATCCACAGGGAGGTGACAGAAATAAGTCATATAGGTCTGGTGGTTGGATTATTTTGGGGAGTGATAGTCAAAGACAGACCTGTACATTTAATCCTCTTACATGTTCAGCTCCTGGCTAATTGCAAATCAGGATCAAGACTTACTCAGCATCTCCAGAAGGAACACGACTATGAAAATAATGCCGTTTAGTGTTTGATGCTGCAATCTTGTGGAAGGAAGCCTAGTCATTGACACTCTGTTTCCCAGCTTTCCAGGTAGCTGGCTTGCTATTGGTCTCATTTTCTACCTCTGTACAGTACAGCAATCTGTATTAAAAGGGATTTGAGGAGACTCTTTCCTGTCTCAGATGAATGCCAGTGCAAGAAAATTGCCACAATAACATTTGATTAAAACTTTACTGTTAAAACACTAACCAGTATATTACCTCTAACATAAACCTGGGACTTTCCAGGCATTTTCTCTCTTTCTCAAAAAGGAAACTAGAACTAAGAGAAGAAAATTAAAATATCCATTCAAGGTCTCTGCTTTTATTCATGAAGCCTGGCATTAGATTCACTTCCATTCAAACCAGCACATTGTCTTTCTTCATCATGGGAAGAAAAGAAAGGAGCCCATAAAGTATTTTACAGTGCAGACAAAAATGAAAATTCTCTAAACAATAAGTCAGAACGATAGCTTAGCAGGCAAGAGTGCTTGCTGCTCTTCCAGAGGAGCCAAGTTCACTTTGTAGCATCCATGTTGGGTAGTTACAACTACCTGCAGCTCCAAGAGTTCCATGACCTCTAACATCCTCAGATACCCACAGGTATGTCCACACCCACACAATTATACACAAATAAATAATTAAAAATTCTCAAGATCCCAAGAGCAGTTGAAGTTACCAGACATTGAGAATGAGTATGTCTCTGTTCTTGAGGATTGAACTGGTGATTAATGTTCAAGTGGGTAGATGGGTTTCCCCTTGCCATCATGTGGCGTGTAGCTTTCAGGGAAAGTCACAAACAAAACAATAAAAAACCTACTATTAGAGACACTAGAGCAGAAGTAGATAGGTCTTCCAACTAGGGAGTGGCTTTGATATGAAGCAACAGGAAACTTACAAGCTGTGTTTAGCCAAAGATGATGGGTTTGAATGCCTCAGGAATTCATGTCACTGACACATGCTCTCATCTTGTAGGACAGAAGGAGGGAAAGGAGAAGAGAGGTGAGAGAGAGAGAGAGAGGGAGAAGGAAGGGATGGGGGACAGGGAGGGCCCATCAGCTTTAGCAGCAAGTAAATGAGTCTAGAAAGTGGGACAGCCTGGCAACATGCATTTGCTAGCTCACATTGTAAAGTGCAGCATGAAGCTGGGTAGCCTAGAGAGTGCTGGGATGGATCAAAGGGCGCCCTGAAGGGAATTTGGATGGTATCATGGTAGTCTTGATGATTTTATAGATGATTACAGATCAACTCACTGATTTGTACATTTAATCCAGGTTATTGTATGCCGCCTACACTGCTACAAAAGTGGCTACAGTGCTAATCACTGCAGCATTCCTGAGAGTGGACAAATAGACATTCTCCATTTCTGATGACTTCAACCTCTCCTTTGAGGCTGACATTTCACTTGAGTCATTCATTGGGGTCTGCCTTCCAAACAATGGAGAAAACAGAAAGGTGGGGTGTGGGGCTGCCTTTGTGAATTCATATCTTATTGGGGGCATATAGATTGAGCAGTTACTTTAGTCAAAAGGCTGCTGTTGGTTGGGGTGGACAAAGAACTAGTGAGCTCATTTCAATAGTTAAAAAGTGAGAATGCTTTGCTAGTCCTGGGTGTGCTGAATAGTCCTGGCTGGAGAATGAGGCACAACGCACCATTAGAGCCTGGAGGTTCTGGTTTATTTTCATCCGAACTTCTGATTCCAGGTGCTGCCTTTGCTCCCCATGATCCAGAGGATGGGGACTAATGCATGTGAACTCACCGTAATACCTTTGAAAAATCTAATTTGCATAAACCCACACACTGGAGCATGTTTAAAAGGCCAGTCAGTGAGAATAATATTGCCTCTGAAGATGAAAAGAATCCTTAAAATGTCGAATGTATTCAATAACTGCAGCTTACTTGCTAAGTTATAGGAAATATTTCAGAGCTGATTTATGGGATTTATAGGTATGACCAACCCAGCCTTCCTATAGCTTTTTATGCTGAAAAATATCTCCATTTCTGGATTCCACAGTCACTAACATATATATATATATATATACATAAACATATATATGTATATATATATATATATATACACACCCACACATCCACAACCCCCCATATACCCACATATATATATACACCACACACACACACACACACACACACACACACATATATATATATATATATATATAATTTCTCTGAGGAGCTAGCAAGCAGAAGTGAGATTTTAATAGTTTTTATTCTTTTTTTTTTCCAAAACAAATACTTGCTTACATTTTTACAACATTCACTGATAGAAGTTATATATGCTCTGGATTCAAGTGCAAAAATCTGCATTATGGTTTGAGTGCATATGTTAAAAGAGAAAACCTGTTAGGTGTTTGAGTCTTAGTGGCTATAACTGGCACACTATATCAGGACCAGGGGGTCAAATCTCCAATGCCAGGAGCATGGAGCTCTTCAGCCTGACATTTTAAAACAGTTTCAAAGGAATGGGACATCTTGGATCCTGTATTCCATTTCCCTTCTGTTACTCACCCCTGTTATGTTCCCATCTTGTTTGTTTCAGAATGCTTTTTGGCTTCTGAGTACACGATGGGACTGAATGTTTGCTTATGCACATGGTCTCTTTGAAACAAACCCCCAACATTCACTGGATGGTGAACTCATTTTCTTATTTCCCCCCCAGGCTGAAATCTTGAATGTATTTCAAGCAGGTTATTTGAGGGTCTTACTCTCATAATTTTTTTTCTCTCATTACCAACTTGAGAATGACCTCTGCTTATCACATCCAATGAGCAAACAATGAGTTGCTTGAGAATAGTTCTGGGCAGGAGGTGGAGCTGCAGCAGGCACTGAGTCTCACACCTGCCCTGTTTCATCTGGAGAGAGGCAGAGCCAGCACAGCACAGGCCCTACTGCCTGGAACTAAGTGGTCTGACTACTAGAATCTGACAATTGGCATGCGCACACTTGGTACTTATTATGTGGGGATAAGGAGAGGTTCACATTGTTGCATGCACTGGATATAAAGACTGAAACTTGTTCTCTAGGACAATCCAGTCAGTGCAAATGAACAGCTAAGGCTGCAGCCTGCAAGACATAGGTTTCTCTTCTTTGCTAACAGGGAGAAGGAAGAAGCCTAATGGAGAAAGCTGAGTATTGATATTGCATGACTAGGAAAGGGTGGAAAAAACTTCCATTGGATTGCTTCTAGGTCCCCTGACTGTGGGTGATTTTAGGGAGTAAGCTCAGTGGTTTTTGCAAAAACATTGTATACTTTCCTACTGTGAATTCGATATGGACCTTAACATTTAACAACAACTCACAGGATATTGATACATTGAAGGCTACCTTCCAGAACAATCACAAATATTTCCGTTTATTCGTTAATGCTTGCAAATTGCTGTATTAACATCTTTTGAAAGATCATTTGAAAATCTGAAAGTGGAAATAGAAAAACAAAACCAGACTGAGGGAAATTTGGAAAGGAAAATTTAGGAATTCAAACAGGAACCTCAGAAGCAACCATCATCAGCAAAATACAAGATTAAAAAGAAAGACATGCAGATATTGAGGACGCAATAGAGGAAGTGAAAACATTGGTCAAAGAAAATGTTAAATCATTTACATGTAAATAAAGAAAATATCCAATAAAAAAAAAAGGAAAAAAAAAAGAAATAACGACACAAACATCAAGAAACTCTGGGACACTAGACAAAGAGTAAGCTTAAAAATATTAGAAATAGAGAAAGAAGAAGAATTGAAACTAAAATGCACAGAAAATATTTTCAACAAAGTCATAGAAGATAATTTCTATAACCTAAAGAAGGAGATACCTATCAAGGCTCACAGAACACCAAACAGACTTGACCAGAAAAGAAAGTCCCATCAGCACATAGTAACTAAAACATTAAATGTTGAGAACAAAAAATAATCTTAAGGCCAGGTAGTGGTGGCACACGCCTTTAATACCAGCACTTGAGAGGCAGAGGCAGGTGGATTTCTGAGTTCCAGGCCAGCCTGGTCTATAGAGTGAGTTCCAGGACAGCTAAGGCTACATAGAGAAACCCTGTCTCAAAACGAAAACAAAAACAAAAACAAAAACAAAAAAATAATAATGTTAAAATATACAAGGGAAAAAGACTAAGTAACATGTAAAGGAAGACCTATTTGAATTACATATGACTTTGCAATGGGGACCCTAAAAGCTAGAAAAGTGTGGACAGGTGCTCTACAGACTCTCAGAGACCACAGATGTCAGCATAGACTGCAGTACTCAGCAAAATATTCCTTCACAATAACTGGATAAAATAAGATATTTCATGATGTAATTGAAATTAATCAATATTTAATCTACAATGTCATCCCTATAGAAATTACTAGAAGGAAAATTCTAGTCTAAAGAAGTTAAACACATTCAAGAAAACATAAGGAATAAATAACTTTAGACCAGAAAATCATAAGGGGAATTTCTCTCTCCCTCTCCCTCTCTGCCCACCCCCCCTCAACAGCAAAACAATAAGAGTCAACAAACACTGCTTATTGATATCTCTCAACATCAATGGTCCCAATTTCTCAATAAAATGATACAGACTAACTCAATGGATGTAAAAACAGGATCCATCCTTCTGCTCCATTCAAGATGCCTGCTTTAATTATCTAGAATAAACATTATCTTTGGGTAGAGACATTCCAAGCAAATGGACCTAAGAAGCAAGCTGGTATAGTCATTTTAATTTCTAACAAAAAACACTTCAAACCAAAAGTAATCAGGACTATGTCCTCATCAAAGGAAAAATCCACCAAGAGGACTTTGCAGTTCTTAACACTCATCCAAACAAGGATACCCAAGTTCATAAAAGAAATATTACTACAGCCTAAACTTCATATAGACCCTCACAGACTGACAGTGGGAGACTTCAATATCCCCCTTTTGACAACAGAGAGATCATCCAGACAAAAAATAAACAGAGTAATGCTGGAGCTGACTGATGTTATAAATGAAATGGGCCTAACATTATTTATAGATCATTTCACCCAAACACAAAGGACTACACCTTCTTCTCAGCACTCCATGGAACTTTCTCCAAATTTATCACATAACTGTACACAAAGCCAGTCTCAACAGATACAAGAAAATTGAAATAACCTCCTGGATCCTATTTGACTACCACAGATAAAAGCTTGATATCATCAACAGGAACAACAGAAAGCCTACAAACTCATAGAAACTACCGAATGAAAAATGAGTCAAGATAGAAATTAAGAAAGAAATCAAAAACTTTCTAGAATTGAATGAAAATGAATATACAACATAATCAATGAAGGATGTTTGAAGAGACAAGTTGATAGCACTGAGTGTCTACATAGAAAAAGAAATTGGAGAGACTTATTTTACTGATAATTTAACACCACACTTGATAGCTGTAGAACAAAAAGAAGAAATCACACCCCAAAAGACTAGACTGCACGAATTAATCAAACTCAGGGCTGAGATTAATAAAATAGAAACAAGTAGCCAACAATAAAAACAACAAAACAATACAATGAATCAATGAAACAAAGAATTGATTCTTAAAGAAAATCAATAAGATTGATGAATCCTTACCCAAAGTAAGTAGAATTCAGAGAAAAGATATATAAATCACTAAATGTAGAGATAAAGAGGGGGATATAACAACAGGCCCTGGGGAGATCCATGGAATCATAAAAACGTGTAATCTATTAAATTGGAAAATATAAAAGATATGGATAATTTTCTCAATACCAAATTTAAACCTAGACCAGATAAGCAATTTAAGCAGACCTATAAATTAAAATGAAGTAGAAGCAGTAATTAAAAGTCTACCAAAACAAAACAAAAACAAATAAACAACCCACCCCCTGCAACCCTGCCAAACAGGCCGAGATGGTTTTGGTGCAGAAGTTTAACAGATTTTCAAAGAAGTATTAAAGGCACATAAAGAAAGAGATTACTGACCTATTTCTCTTATGAACACAGACACAAAATAAAAAAACAATGAAATACTAGCAAAGTACAAATTGCTTTTTCTAAGTCTGTGAAGAATTGAGTTGGAATTTTGATGGGGATTGCATTGAATCTGTAGATTGCCTTCGGTAAGATGGCCATTTTTACTATATTAATCCTGCCAATCCGTGAGCATGGGAGATCTTTCCATCTTCTGAGATCTTCTTCGATTTCCTTCTTCAGAGACTTGAAGTTCTTGTCAAACAGATCTTTTACTTGCTTAGTTAGAGTTATATCGAGGTATTTTATATTATTTGTAGCTATTGTGAAGGGTGTTGTTTCCCTAATTTCTTTCTCTGCCTGTTTATCCTTTGTGTAGAGGAAGGCCTCTGATTTGCTTGAGTTAAATTGATATCCAGCTACTTTGCTGAAGTTGTTTATCAGGTTTAGGAGCTCTCTGGTGGAATTTTTGGGGTCACTAAAGTGTACTATCATATCATCAGCAAATAGTGATAATTTGACTTCTTCCTTTCCAATTCGTACTCCTTTGATCTCCTTTTGTTGCCCAATTGCTCTGGCTAGGATTTCAAGTACAATATTGAATAGGTAGGGAGAGAGTGGGCAGCCTTGTCTAGTCCCTGATTTTAGTGGGATTGCTTCAAGTTTCTCTCCATTTAGTTTGTTGTTGGCTACTGGTTTTCTGTATATTGCTTTTACTATGTTTAAGTATGGGCCTTGAATTCCTAATCTTTCCAAGACTTTTATCATGAAGGATGTTGGATTTTATCAATGCTTTCTCAGCATCCAATAAGATGATCATATGGTTTTTTCCTTTGAGTTTGTTTATGTAGTGAATTACATTGATGGATTTCAAATTCGATCATCAATAGGAGGAAAGGACCTCAGCCTTGTGAAGGTTTTGTGCCCCAGTGTAGGGGAATGCTAGGGCCAATAAGTGGGAGAGGGTGGAGTGGCAGGCATGGGGAGGGGGGAGGCAAAAGGGGTTTGTTCTTGTTGTTTTTGTTTGTTTGTTTGTTTTTTGGAGGGTAACCTGGGAAAGGAAAAATTTACATATAAATAAAGAAAATATCTAATATAAATAAAAAAAAAGATTTAGAAAAAAAAAATACTAGCAAACTACATCCCAGAACACATTGAAAAGATTACCCACCAAAATCAAGTAGTTTTAATCCTAGAGTTGGCGGGGTGGGGGGTAGTTCAGCATACCTAAACTGATAAATGTAATTCATTATATAAACAAACTACAAGACAAAAACAACATGATTATATGATCATCTCATTAGATGTAGAAAAGGTTTTTGACATAATCCAACATCCCTTCATAATAAAAAAGTTATGGAAAGACTATGGATAACAGGGACATATTTCGCACAGATAAAGGCATTTTCCTGCTGATATCCAACTTCAGCTTAAAGGGAGATAGACTCAAAGCAATTCCACTAAAAGCAGGAATCAGAAAAGTTGTTCAATCTCTCCATATTTATTCAACATAGTATTTGAAGTCTTAGCTAGAGCAATAAGACAACTCAAGTAGATCATGAAGAAACAAATTGGAAAGGAAGACGTTAAAGTATCTTTATTTGCAGATGATCAGAGAGGATACATAAG
>JADRCD010207472.1:9125-21315 GCA_019843815.1 Montemys delectorum
AAGAAAGAAAGAAAGAAAGAAAGAAAGAAAGAAAGAAAGAAAGAATCATTTTAACATTACACAGCTACACACAGTCAGCCCCAAGAACTTTCTTTTTTTGGGCTCAGGAGGTATGGGAATGTTTCGCTGCCAATTTGAACAGATTTGGCTGTTAGAAAGGAAATGGGATTCTGCTGAGTGTGAAGAAGGAAGAGAAGAGGAGGGGGGATCAGGATTGGGAAGAGGGGAGGGAGGAGAGGGAGGAGGAGAGCAAGAGCAAGGAGAAAATCTTGACCAATAAAGCCGTCTGTCTTAGTTCAGTCGGCTGTGACAAAGGACAGTCTGGGTGGCTTACACACACCATAGAGATTGATTTTTTTTCCCACAGTGTCAGAGGTTGGGGAATATGAGGTGTCAGCCTGGTTGGGGCTGGGGAAGACCTTCCTCTTAGAGATTGCAGTTTGTTATTGTATCATTTTTTGGGGTAGTGTCTTTAATTTAAAAATGAGGACATATGAATTATATGTGATGACGGGCTTCATTGACAATATGTTCAGAATAAGGTTTCAAGCTTTCAAGATGGTATTTCCTGATTCTCTTCCCAAAATGAGAACTGATCCCTAGATAATCTTACTGGAGGTTGTGGTGAGCCTCAAAATTCTAGAAAATGTATAATGTATAGGTTTAAGTAGGAATGGCTCCTCACAGGATTCTGAGCTTGAATGCTTGGCCCATAGGAAGTCACACTGTGAAAGAGGTGAGGCCTTGTTGGAGGAAGTGTGTCATTGTGGGCTTTGAGGTCTTATATGCTCAAGCTATGCCCTGTGTGGCACACAGTCCCTTCTGCTGCCTGCAGATCAAGATGTAGAACTTTCAGCTCCTCCAGTACCTTGTTTGCCTGCTTGCCACCATATTTCCTGCCATGACAATAGTGGACTAAACCTCTGAATCTGTAAGCCAGCCCCAATGAAATGTTTTACCAGTCCCAATTAAGTGTTTTCTTTCATAAGAGTTGCCAAGGTCATGGTGTCCCCTCACAGCAATAAGAAACCCTAAGTAAGACATGTGGGGTGTTAGAAAGAGTACTGAAAATCACATACCTAAGGACCTGTAGGTACATTCAGAGATTCATTCATTCAGTGAGCTGAGTGAGCCTGTGGAAGGGCTGTGAGCTGCCCCTTTAAGTCAGAAGTTTCAGACTTGAGCAACAAAACTGTGAGCATGGAGCATAAGGTGACAGAGCATTAACGTCATGAAGGGGAAGATAAGGATGAAGCAAAGTCCCCACTGACCCCCGAGGCTTCATAATGGGGAGACGTTCAGACATTAAAGCGCTTACAGTACAATCATGAGGACTGGAGTCTGGATCCCCAACACTCACAATACTGCTGCCCACGTGCAAAAGCAGTTCTTGGAAGGTAAAGACAGGTAACATTCAGTTGCTGTGACAAAACACCATGACCAAGACAACTTATAAAGGAAAGCGGTTAATCTGGCTTGTGTTTTCAGAGTGTTAGAGTCTATGCTGGCAGAGACAGCCATGATTTTGTGTCTATACTCAAAAGTAGGAGGCAGAGAGAGGATGCTGGGAAACTTCAAAGGCTGACCCCAATGATACATCTCCTCCAACAAAGCCTAAATCCTAATCCTTCCCAAACAATTCCACCACCTGAAGGCTGATTATTCAAACATATGAGTGTATAGGGGCCATTGTCATTCAAATCTCCACATAGAGGATCCTCAGGGCAAGCTGGATAGCCAGACCAGGCAAATAGATAAACTCTGGGTTCAGCCAAGAGACTCTACTTCAACAAATAAGGTGAAGACTCATCTAGGAAGACTCTAGATGTCAGCATTGGGCCTCCATATGTACGAGCACATACATGCACACAGCCCCAACATGTGCATGCTCACATACGTGAATATGCATACGATCATGCATAGTGTGTACATGCTTACCAGAGAGAGAGAGAGAGAGAGAGAGAAAGAGAGAGAGAGAGAGAGAGAGAGAGAGAGAGAGAGAATATGAGCATATTAGCCAGGAAGAGAAAAGAGAAGAGACACCTAAGAGGGAGAAAGCATAACCATATGGTGGTGGTGCACTCCTTTAATCCCAGCACTTGGGAGGCAGAGGCCAGCCTAGTCTATAGTTCTAGGATGGCCAGGGCTACACAGAGCTGGACCAAGTATGTTCACAAGCAATGTCACTGCATGCCTGCAGTCAGCGTGAGTCTGCTTAGAACCAATTTAAGAACAGAGTGTGATAAAATTGCACTTGGACCTGTTTTGAACTCTGAACCTATAGAAAACATGATAGAGACTTTAATTGTTGAGTGCTGGATGCGTGAGTGAGGTCAGCTGTCCCTTCCAAAGGACATCTGGTATCTTCTAAGATGGCCGCTCCTGTCCACATAGAGTACATATTCAAAACATGGCTCTTTTCAGACAAAGACCGAGTTGCTACTGAAGATGGATCAAAAACAACATAGAGTACACCAAAAATCAACCAAAGATTTATAGCAGTCATGGGTGGTCCGGCTTGTTAATTGCAAAACGGAGCCCTTTACTGTTAACAACGGAAAAAATGTGAAAACCAAACAAAGATGTGGTCCAAGAGAGGATGCTTAACAGTGATCATTCCGTAAGAGAGAGGACATGGGAAGTTAAAGCATAAGCTGATTGCCCTGGTGAGTGTTCATGGCAATTAAAACAGCAAACAGCATCTCCTCTCCTCATCCTTTCCCCAGGTCCAGGCCAGCTCCTCAGCCTGGAAGGAATCCTAATCAGCTGCGGTGAGTTTGGTCCCAGCGGACCTCTCCTTCCTCTTGTTTCTCTGGATAAGTAGGTTTATCTTGGCTCCTATTATTTTAAAGAGCCACTTGGGTTCCTGTGTTCTTCCCTGTCAAAGGCATGGGGGGCAACTGAGAGGGCGGGGAGAGAGAGGGGGAGGAGGGAGGAGGAGAAAGGAGGGAGGGGGAGGGATGGGAAGGGAGGAAGGAGAAAAGGAGGGAAAGGGAGGGAGGGGGAGGGGAGGGAAGGGAGGGAGAGCTGTGGGTGTACCCGGAAAGCTAGGCCGAGCTAGGCTGCTGAGCCAGGGCCAGGGGCTCTGTTGTTCTGTATATAAAATGTACATTTTGGTTTATACACATTCTGATTTAATTTCTCATTTACAATAGCTGTTGTGGTTTGAGTGTGAAACGTCCTGCTGTAAGCTTGTGGGCTTGAATACGTGGACCCTGTTGAGAGTGAACCTTGAGGTATGGCCTTAGCTGGAAGTAGCGAGTGAGTCACTGTGGGGTGAGACCGCCCTTCAGCCACATTTTGCCAGGGATTTGATCACCAGCCATGAGGAAAGCGACTAACTATAGCTTTTGGCTTACAACGTTTGTGTTTACACTTCTTGACAATAGCTTATGAGAAGCCTACTGTGCTTCCATGATTGTAGAGGCTATTTTGATATTATTAGATATAGATGCATGCTACTTGATATTTGCTTCGTGATCAGTTTGTTAACGGTGTTTGTGCTAAGCAGTCCATATCCACGGCATAAGTTTCTCAGTGGGATAACAGGCCTAGCAAAATGGCACAGTGGGCAAGTTGCTTACTGCACAAGCCTCATGACCTGAGTCTGGTCCCCAGAGCCTACAGTTGGAAGTCTGCACCAGGTCCTCTGTGGACACATTATGGCTTCCAGCTTAGTATTTTTATGGGATTCCTGACTGCTTGAAAAAGGGACCCTCTGATTCTCGTGCCTTTTTGTGGGCTCTTTTGCTTTCATTGGTTGGTCTTGTCTAGCTTCAGTGTGATAGTTTTTCTTTTATCTTATACCTTATTTTGTTATAGTAAAAATGAATGAATGTAAAACCATTAGGATAAAAGTTTAATAACTGAACTGTCATTGATACTCACTGGGAGAGGAAAAATCAGTTTTCAATGGAATGAATCTGGGTATATCAACCAACGCAGGGAAGGCTTCATGTTCAGGAATAGTTGACCAACATATAATGAACTTTCAGGTTTTGGTTTGTGTGTGTGTGTGTGTGTGTGTGTGTGTGTGTGTGTGTGTGTGTTTGCATTTGGTTATTGGTGGGGGCTTGGTTTTGTTTTGTTTTGGGGTGTTGTTTTATTTCATTCTGTTGGTTTTGGGGGCTTTTATTGTTGTATTGATATTTTGTTTGTTTTTTTGAGAATGAACTTAAAGTTGGGTTGGGTAGGGAGGGGTAAAAGGACTTGGATGAGTGGAAGAATATTATCAAAATATATTTAAAATCAATAATTGTTGTAAATAATAAAAAAATATAAGCGAAGCAGTGGTGTATGCCTTTAATTCCAGCACTCAGGGAGCAAAGGCAGGTGGATCTCTGTGAGTTTAAGGCCAGCCTGGTCTATAGAGAGAGTTCAAGGTCAGCTAGAACTACACACAAACACACACACACACACACACACACACACACACACACACACACACAAACCCTTTCTTGAAAAACAAAACACGATTCATTTAAGAGCTGAAGGAAATGCAGGAGAGACTAGGAGTGGAAGGGAGCACCCATGGCTAAGAAAAAAAATTGGGGTAGCTTCTTCTGGTCTCTCTGGGCTGGTGTCCTGAACAGATCTTGGGCACAAGCTCTGCAGCCAGTCCCACAACACCCAGAGGAAGCTTCACTCCCAAGTGCTCTCAGGATCAGAGGTGAGGAGGACCCAACAACTGTACCAACACCAGGAGTAACTGGGACCTGAAGGACCAGGCACACAGGAACTCCATCAGCAGAGTGGCTCGGGTTCCTTCTGGTCTCTCTGGGCTGGTGTCCTGAGTGGACCTTGGGCCCAGGCTCCACAGCCAGTCCCACAACACCCAGAGGAAGCTGCTGCACTCCTGGGTGATCCAACAAGCCCAGGGTCACAGGATCCCAGAATCACAGGGTCACAGAGATTGCCTGAATCTGAGGAGTTCTGATACAATCAGGATCACAGGAAGGACAGGCTCCAGTCATATTTAGCAAGGGCAGGTAGCACTAGAGATAACCAGATGGCAGGGGGCAAGCATAAGAAAATAAATAACACAAACCAAGGTTACTTGGCATCATCAGAACCCAATTCTCCCACCATAGCAAGTCCTAGACACACCATCACACAGGAAAAGCAAGATTCAGATCCAAAATCACTTCTCATGATGATGATACAGGACTTAAAGAAAGACATAAATAGCACCCTCAAAGAAATACAGGAGAACACAAGTAAAGAGCTAGAAGCTCTTAAAAAGGAAACACAAAAATCCCTTAAAGAACTACAGGAAAACACAATCAAACAGATGAAGGAAATGAGCAAAACCATCCAGAATCTAAAAATGGAAATAGAAACAATAAAGAAATCAAAAAGAGAGACAACCCTGGAGATACAAAACCTAGGAAAGAAATCAGGAGTCATAGATGCAAGCATCACCAAAAGAATACAAGAGATAGAAGAGAGAATCTCAGGGGCAGAAGACACCATAGAAAACATTGACACAACAGTCAAAGAAAATGCAAAAAGCAAAAAGCTCCTAACCCAAAACATCCAGGAAATCCAGGACGAAATGAGAAGACCAAACCTAAGGATAATAGGTATAGAAGAGAGTGAAGACTCACAATGTAATGGGCCAGTAAATATCTTTAACAAAATTGTAGAAGAAAACTTCCCTAACCTAAAGAAAGAGATGCCCATGAACATACAAGAAGCCTACAGAACTCCAAATAGACTGGACCAGAAAAGAAATTCCTCCCATCACATAATAATAAAAACATCAAATGCACTAAACAAAGAAAGATTTTTAAAAGCAGTAAGGGAAAAAAGGCAAGTAACATATAAAGGCAGGCCTATCAGAATTACAGCAGACTTCTCACTAGAGACTATGAAAGGTAGAAGATCCTGGGCAGATGTCATACAGACCCTACAAAAACACAAATGCCAGCCCAGGCTACTATACTCAGCAAAACTCTCAATTACCATAGATGGAGAAAACAAGATATTCTATGACAAAACAAAATTTACACAATATCTTTCCACAAATCCAGCCCTCCAAAGGATAGTAGATGGACAACGTCAACATAAGGAGCAAAACTACACCCTAGAAGAAGCAAGAAAGTAGTCTTTCAACAAATCCACACAAATCTAATTCCACCTCTTACAACAAAAACAACAGGAAGTGACAATTACCTTTTCTTAATATCTTAATATGAAAATTAATATTACCAACATATCCTAAGTGATTGAAATCCAAAAATATGAGGAATTAGAAATTTGTTGATTGTCATCCAATGGTCTCTCTAATTTGGTAACTGGAGAAATAGGTCCAATATTGTACAATCTATATATACTTTCAGCTTGTTTGTGACAGTGTCTTGCTGTGTACAACATAAGGGTCTTGAAATCTTGCTTCTCCTATCTCAGCCTCTCTATTAGTAGTATTGTTTATTTCATGTTTTTACACTATACTATGGTTTTCAGAACAGCTTATATATTTCAAAAGTATTTATATACTCAAGGGAGTCATAGACAATTAACTCGGGAGGTGGCTTGTATGAAAGAGAACAACAAAAAGTGAGACTGAATGCTTTGCTTGACATTTGTAGCTCTTGAATAAAGTTTGAAGAAGAGGACTTTACAAGTTACTCTTTCTCTGAGATGAATGCTTTTCCAAAATATCACAGCCAACGAACCAGATTCTTACCCACACCTAATGTCTGTGCCACCCTCCAAGCAGAACCATTGTTCATTGAAACAGTTGGTGAATGACTATGGATAGACTATCTTAATACACACACCATTTCTTAAATGAATGTAACCTGTTCTCTGTGGGCTGAGAATAAAGTCACTCACTCAAGTCAAATAGTTTTGACCATAGCAGGAAGTCTGTATCTAAAAATTATGCCTACAATTCATTTCTTGGCACAGCAGAACTGTCAACTCTCAGCTTAGCTACAATGGAGATAAAATACTTTGGTGATGTGAGGGTCATTAAAGTACAACCTTATTACAATGAAATCCAACGTCTAAAAATTGTTCTTATTTTGGGCTTGTACCACAGAAAGACCCAAGATTTTAAGCTCTACTAAATACAAAACAAACAAACAAAAAGACTTTACATATTTATGTTCATTTAAGAAAATACTAGTAGTGATGTACCATTTTGAAATATACAGTTAATATGTTTGGAGTTATTTGAAATTTATCGTGAGAGAAATGTATGTATTTGCAGTATTGCTGTAGACAAGCATCTACATAACACTGTTAAATTGATTGTTTTATATCAAACAATTTTTATAATACTCATTTTTATTGTTATAATATTTTATAAATTTTAAGGAATATGACAAAAAGATATTGTAGGTACTAAAGAGGGGGGTCTCTGGGAGGAGTTGGGGGGAAAGGGAAACAAGAATGTGATTTAATTCTATTTACTTAAAATAGGTTTTTAAATGTTAACAAATTCAGACAAACTGAAATCATGTAACTTTTCTCATCATAATGTAATAAAAGTTAAAAAAAAAAAAAAAGCACAACAAAAAAAGAAAAAGAAAGTCAGAAGTGGCTCCTGAAGTCTGTCCTCTGGCATGCATGGTTTAGCTATTCCAGCCTAAAACATAACCTCCTCCTCCTGCATACCTACCAATTTTGGGATTATGCATATGGACCACCATGCTTGGCAGGTTTACTATCTAAGGCATACAAGACGCTGCTTTGATGTGTGAGTAGCTATTTAAAGATCCCCCATGATAAGTGTGCCATACCACTCCCTTCACATGGATACCTGTGAGGAGGGCATAGGTTTAGAGAGCTTTGAGTATACAATTCCCTGCTATTGATTAGAATCATCAGGCCAAACAGGATAGCTCCGGAATTAAACATAGTACAACTAAAATTTGGTATCTTCTTAGCAACATCTCCCCACTTCTTGTTAAGTTTAAATTTAGCAATTTAAGTGTTTTGTTGTTGTTTAATTATGGAAAAATAGATCTCATATAATCCAGCCTAGCCTCAACCTGTCTACTTAGTTATAAATGACTTTGAACTTCTTATCTTCCTGCCTCTATGTCCCAAGTGCTTGCGGGCTACCCCCCCCCCCCCCCCCCAAGGTTAGCAAGTCTTGTGTAGATTTTAGATTTATAATCTAAGGACCTTTTTATTTAAAGCTCTAAAACGCAGCACAAGCACTGGAATTAAGGCGTCACACACTGGAAATTTGCTGCGAGACTAGATTGTTTCAGTAGTGACATGGAAATGTATTCATATTCCAAACAATAGGTTAGAATTAGGATAATATGTAAAGTCAATATCATCATTGATGGTATACTGAAGAAGTCAGTATTCTTCTGAAGAAGTATTAGCATATAGTAATTGTACAATATATGACGTTTCGTTAAAATATCATTCTTTTGAAGTAAAAAAGTATGTAGTGAGAATGTACAAGGAAGAAGTCCCTTGAGGTCTGGAAACTGTGACAAGAGACTCACACTTGGATACTGTAGCTGTCCAAATTTTTCAACAGGCAACTGCCAGTTGTCTTGTTTCATCACCCTCTGGGAAAAAACCATTGACCCCATGAATACCATCTAGAGTTCCTATCACGTGGCTGATAGAAGACTCACCTTGACTGGTGCAGGTGGTAGTTCATTTTCTTTTCTTTTCCTAATGTCACATACCAATTTTTTTCTTTCTTTTAGGTGGATTTTAACCATTTGGCAAGAGTTCATTTTATTATAAAGTAAAGCAAATTAAACATTATAATCAAAGTATTCAAATGAAGATGCTCAGGGATTAAAAAAAAAAAAAACAATGTATTTTTTTTTTCCTTCAGGAGATCTAGCCCCAATCCTTGTGTGCTAGGTAAGCATTCTGTCACTGAGCTCCACCCTCAGCCAGGTCTTGTTATGAATCTCAGCCATCTAAGCCTTGTACCTGCCTTGTAGTCCTGTGTGATGGTTTGTATATGCTTGGCCCAGGAAGTGGCACTATTTGGAGGTGTGGCCTTGTTGGAGTAGGTGTGTCACTATGGGCATGGGCTTTAAGACCCTCATCCCAGTGCCTGGAAGTCAGTATTCTGTTAGCAGACTTCAGATGAAGATGTAGAACTCTCATCTCCTCCTGCATCATGCCTGCCTGGATGCTGCCATGTCCCCCCACCTTGATGATAATGGTCTGAACCTCTGAATCTGTAAGCCCGCCCCAATTAAATGTTGTCCTAGAAGAGTTGCCTGGGTCATAGTGTCTGTTCACAGCAGTAAAGCCCTAACTCAGACACCCTGTCTGGTCCTGAATTCAAGATCCTCCTGTTTTTACCTCCTGAGTGCTGTACTGCTATATAAGTCTCAGAAATTTAAAACAGGTCAGCCCTGCTAGTTCAAATTCTGTGGGGAAATTGTCTGGTTACCAGGTAATCAGAGCTCAGCAGAAGACTCCATTAACTACTTGCAGAATAACCTAAGGATCTTCAAGAGTTTGTTCTCACTCAGGATGATATTTTTTAGTTCCATCCATTTACCTGTGAATTTTATGAAGACATTGTTTTTAATAGCTCAGTAGTACTCCATTGTGTAAATGTACCACAATTTCTGTATCCATTCCTCTGTTAAAGGACATCTGGGTTGTTTCCAGCTTCTGGCTATTATAAAGAAGGCTGCTAGGAACATAAAGGAGCATGTGTCCTTGTTATATGTTGGAGTATCTTCTGGGTATATGCCCAGGAGTGGTATAACAGGCAAATAGATGGAACTAGAAAATGACATCCTGAGTGAGGTAACACAGTCACAAAAGAACACACATGGTATGCACTCACTGATAAGTGGATATTAGGAAAAAAGCTTGGAATTCCCACAATACAACTCATAGACCATATGAAGCTCAAGAAGAAGGAAGACCAAAGTGTGGATGCTTCAGTCCTACTTAGAAGGGGGAACAAAATAATCATGGGAGGTAGAGAGTAGGAGGAACTTGGTAGGGAGAGAGGAGGGAGAGGACAATAAGAGGGGGCAGGATCAGGTGTTGGAGGAGATGGGGAGATGTACAGAGGTTCAAGAAATTGAACAGAGGTGTATAGCAGTGGGGGATTGGAAACTAGGGGTAGCCACTAGAAAGTCCCAGATGCCAGGAAAGTAAGAGGCTCCCAGGAACCAAACAGAATGACATTAGCTGAAATTCCCAACAAAGGAGAAAGAGAACCTGTAGAGACCATATCTAGAGGTTAGTCCTGGACCTCAGTTGAAGGATGGGGCCACTCACCCATCTCAAAAATTTTAAACTCCAGACTTTCTCCTGTTTAAAGGAAATGCAGGGGCAAAGAGTGGAGCAGAGACTGAAGGAAAGGCCATCCAGAGACTGCCCCACCTGGGGATCCATCCCATCTGCAGCCACCAAACGCAGACACTATTGCTGATGCCAAGAAGTGCTTGCTGACAGGAACCTGATGTAGCTGTCTCCTGAGATGTGGATGCTTGCAGCCAACCATGGGACTGAGCACAGGGATCCCATTGGAGGAGCTAGAGAAAGGACTGAAGGAGCTGAAGGGGTTTGCAGCCCCTTAGGACGAACAACAATATCAACTAACCTGACCACCCAGAGCTCCCAGGGACTAAACCACCAACCAAGAGTATACATCGAGGGACTCATGGCCCCAGGTGCATATGTTGCAGATGATGGCCTTGTCAGACGTCAGTGGAAGTGAAGGCCCTTGATCCTGTAAAGGTTGGATGCCCCAGTGCAGTGGAATGCTAAGGCAGTGAGGTAGGGGTGGGTGGGTGGGTGGGTGGGTGAGCACCCACATAGAAGCAGGGGGAGAGGTGTGGGATGGAGGTTCATGGAAGAGAAACCAGGAAGGGTTTATTTTTTGAAATGTAAATTAATAAAATAAGTAACTAAAAAAAAAAAAGTTTGTTCCCAGCGGTATGTCAAAGGACACCCTCTGAGGGCAACTCTTACATAAACTAGAGCATTGCCAAGAGTCCTCACAGCCTCCGATGGGCCAGCCTGTCCAGATGAACCAGGCTCCCTATGCTGGCAGCAGTAACCTGGCAACCTTATGTCCTTAGCTATAATTCCCAAGGATAGCTACTAGCTAGAAGGTTGCTTCATCTGCAGCCTCAGAGGACCCTAAGAACCCTTGAGCCACGCTTGAGGGCACACGGAGCATCACAGGCAATAGTTTTGGTTTTGGCACTAACCTGATTCCACATTCATTGCCTGTCTTAGGGTTTTACTGCTGTGGACAGACACCATGACCAAAGCAAGTCTTATAAAGACAACATTTAACTAGGGCGAGCTTACAGGTTCAGAGGTTCAGTACATTATCATCAAGGTGGGAACATGGCAGCATCCAGGCACGCATGGTGCAGGAGGAGCTGAGAGTTCTACATCTTTCATCTGAAGGCTGCTAGCAGAATGCTGGCTTCCAGGCAGCTAGAATGAGAGTATTAAAGCCAACACCCACAGTGACACACCTACTCCAACAGGGCCACACTTTCTAATACTGTCACTCCCTGGTCCAAGCATATACAAACCATCACATTGTCCAAGTAGTTCCAATCATATTTAGAATTAGTAGCATGTTGTTGAAGGACTTGGAAGCCCCACACCGCCACCCCAGCAGTCCCCAGACATCATCACTTCCCGCAGTGGAACCCTGTACCCCAAAGTCTTAAGAAGTGGCAAGGGTCACCTCTGACACAGTTAGGGGCATGGGCTCCCGTGAAACCTCCTCTCATTTTCTCAGTTTTGGCTAATTCCTTTGAAACTACAGAGTCGATAATACCTCTGTTCGCTCCATTTTAGGATTGCATTTGGTCCAGGTATGCATCTATTGCCTTGATGTTGGTGGGCAGCATCCTAGACAATTCCAAAAGTTTTTAAAGCTGCGCCTGCCACGAAGACACGGCCAATTTATTAGAATTTTAAAAACTCTTTGGCAACCTCAGGAGCGTATCTCAATGAGTGGAAGTTATGTTTTATAAACTCTTTCCCCATTTGACTCCCGCAGTGCTCATTCTGATGAATCTAACTGGAGTCTTCCGAGTCAAGAACCTAGTACACGCTTCTATAAGGCTGCTGGGTCCAGCAGAGTAATAGTAGGCTTGTGGCTCCAAGGAAGCTGCTATGCTGCCATGCTCCACCATGGTCTCTACCACCTTCCAACCAGTGCCCCGTCTTGAAAGCAGACGTTAGGTGCTCCTTCCAAATAAAA
>JADRCD010207473.1:0-47165 GCA_019843815.1 Montemys delectorum
CTATCTATCTATCTATCTATCTATCTATCTATCTATCGGTGGTGATGGTGTTAGGAGGTGGATCCTAGGAAGTGATTAATGCCTTTTTTTACAGACTCATGGAGTGGGGGAAACATGCTTTCTCCTTTCCATGATGTAAAGGCAAAGCAACCAGGCAACCTGTGAAGCAGGAAAGGGTCCTGGACAGACCCTGCCTGCTAAAGCCTTTACTCTGCAGCCTTCTTCCAAGCAATAAATTCCTCTTGCTTATCAATTACCCAGTCAAAGGAATCTTGTCACAGCTGCCTGAATGGACAAAAGCAAAGCTGTTAGGAAAGACTGGGGGAGAGTTATTCTTAGTGGACAACTTGACTGTATCTGGAGGGAACTACAGTCCAGAAATAGAGGGCACACCTGGCAGAGATTTTCTGCTTGGTTTGAAGTGGGTGAAGCCTCTGCTCGTGCGGATGTTTGAGGTAGAGAAACACTCGCTTTGATCCAGATCTCGAGGCAGGAAGACATAAGGCTTTGATCCAGATATTAAGGCTGGAAGACATAGGCCTTTCATTTGAATCTTGAAGTTTGAAGACACGTGCCTTTAATCCAAATCTTGAGCAGGGGAAGACACACCTTTAATATGGGCCATACCTTCTGCTGGAAGTCTATATAAGGGCAGAGAAGAAGGAAGCTTTTGCTCTTGTCTGCTTGTCCTTGTCTTGCTAGCAAGGCCATAGCTTCAGTGGCATTGGAGCCTACCTCTTCAGGATTCCAGTGTATACTGCAGGCCAACTGAGACCCAGGCTGTGGGACTGAGCAACTACTAGATTCTGATAGATAGATAGATAGATAGATAGATAGATAGATAGATAGATTCATTCATTCATTCATTCATTCATTCCAAAAGTTCTGTGACTCTAGAGAACCATGACTAATTCAGGGTACTTCACAAAAGAATTTTGTCTCTTAAAAATAAAAATCTAGTATTTTAGATGAAGAGACGACCTTCTGTCTTTGTCCCTGGGAGTTGAGAGTGCTCGTGTGCAGAGTGGTACAACAGATACTGTAAAGCATGAGGACAGCAATCCTGGGGTGACAATGAAGGACATAAAAACAGAGGCGACCACAGAGTCATCCTGCAAGCGCCAGAGCCTGTCCACTCCAAGCATCTGTTTCAGCAACCATTAAACTCCACTCGGTTTCCCCGGCCCCAGTCAGCCATCCTGCTCCTGCTTGAAACAGAAAGCATTCTGGAAGTGTGTGAGTGAGTGTGTGTGTGTGTGTGTGTGTGTGTGTGTGTGTGTGTGTAGGGGGAGCTGAGCTCGCCAAACCTTCTCATCAAAATAAAAGTCTTTCCATCCTCAGTCTCATAGCACAGCCAGTGTTCCACTCTTGAAAACCAGATGTTTCCAAGATTTTCTGGTTACACAAAGTTCTCCTTCCGCTTTTTTAGAACCTCCTGACCACAATCACTCCACTAATGATAAGCTATTTAAAGGCACCAAGTAGCCTGAATCACTTTTATATCCACTACTCTCCCCACCCTGCCTGTTAATGATGACTCCTTGGACTATTTCTATCCTGACTTGTCATGCCTACTATAGACTAGACAAAACACACCATCTTGAGTGCACAAGCACTCTCGCACACAAACACACACACACACACACACACACACACACACAGCCACCATTAATTGACTTGAAACAAGAACCACCAAGTCAGGGGTACTGTGTACCATTCAAAGATCTAAACATACCAGAAGGAAGTGGGAGAGATGCAACCAGTGTCAAGATACTGAGAAGAAAATTAAGGCAGCAGCTCCAGGCTTTGACGTCTCTGAGATTGACTGTGCTAATATGACAAGCGCCCTGCCATAATCAGTTTTTGTAAAAGCTGCTTCTCCTAGCTTGTAATCAATTAAAGCATACGGTGTTTATCCTCAAGCTTTCCTATTCTGGGACTGGAGGCCTCCGGACTCAGCTCACACATCTATCCCTTGCCTGGCACAATTGACACGTCGGTCACATTGGTTTGGGGTCGTCAGGCAGGAAGGGATTAATGGATGGCTGCCCACAGAAGTCAAGAAGATGCCATGGCAGGCAGTAGTACCAGCCACAAGTGATGCCTGAACACACCAGAAACAGTACCATCGAAGAGTTGAGCCTACTTGCATTTAATCTTAACTGGTTATTTTTATATCCCTCTGTGTTCAGGAGGCAAAACCAGCTTCCTTACTTGTTAGTAAAGATCATCTGGGCTGAGGATGTCTCGGAATGGGACGGGGCTTGCTTGCCACATACAAGGTCTTGGATTTGATTCCTAGTACTACAGTAAACAAACAAGCATATAAATATTTTGGGATGTTGTGGTACACACTTGACATCCCAAGTCTTAAGAGTCTGCTGCAGGACCATGAGTTCAAGGCCAGCTTGGGCTACACAGATAGAACCTATCTCAGAAAAAAAAAAGGGGGGGCAGGGAGAATATGCTATGCTATGGCTGGAGGTCTGCCAATGCAGCCATCGCTCCAGGCACTGGGTGCCACTGGGCAGTGGGGGAACAAAAAGGATGGGGAGAATGACCTCATCCTGCCAGTACTCTGGGCGGGCGGACATGGGTGTCTGTCCATCGCCAGGTGGGTATCTGGATCACAGTCCTTGGGGAATGGAGGGGGACAGCTGCAGTGAGGGGGGGTTGTCCCTGGGCCTCACAGAGGTCAAGGACACAGGTTCTAGCCCCAGGGCATCATAGGCGATGCTGGGTGCCACAGAGGGGCTGAGAAGGAAGGTAAAAAAAGGGGGCGGGAAGAAAAGTGGCAGTGTGCTGTTGTTCCTGTGCTAGCTCGTGGCAGGAGATTCGCTGGTGCTGGGTCTCACTGCAAAAGCCGGGCCTACACGATGCGTCTAGTTGAAAGGAGGCAACACATGGTCATAAGATGTTTTATTTATTTATTTTAAATCTTTTTTTTTTAAGATTTATCTATTTATTTTATGTCTATGAGTACACACTGTAGCTGTACAGATAGTTGTGAGCCTTCATCTGGTTGTTGGGAATTGACTTTTAGGACCTCTGCTTGCTCCGGCCCACGGATTTATTTATTATTATAAATAAGTATACTGTAGCTGTCTTCAGATACACCAGAAGAGAGGGCATCAGATCTCATTACCGGTGGTTGTGAGCCACCATGTGGTTGCTGGGATTTGAACTCAGGACCTTCAGAAGAGCAGTCAGTGCTCTTACCTGCTGAGCTATCTCACCAGCCTGTAAAATCTTTTATTATAGAAAGGAAAGAGAGAAAATAGCAAAGTAGAGGCCGGCCATGGCCACGTGGAGAGAGGGGGAAGGGAGGAGGAGAAAGTAAAGATAAGTAGAGTAAGAAGCTAATGAAAAAAAAAGAAAAGAAGAGGAGGAGAGGAGGCAAACCTTATATAGTGGGCTGGGCTACCTGTCTGTGGGGTAGGGCATATCTAGCTGTGGTCAGTTGACTGGGGGTGGAGTCCAGCCAGAATGCTGGGAGCTTGGGGCTTTGTCTACGTGATAGATTGCACAGGATAATGGACTTGGAGGACTCGTAGAATCAGCCATCTGTGTCTGGGAACGTGGCTTTTTATTGTTCCGTCCCTTGTAGAAACTCCTACTCAGTCACCAGAAATAAGCCTCGCTCAACCTAGAACACAGACTGCTTTTCATGGCCCAACAACCTAGGATGCAAGAAAGAGACACATGTGACTGAGGGAAGCCTCCTCTGCTCCTGCATGGGATTTTCTGATCACCACACAGAGGGGCTTTTCACCACATGCAGTCTATGCTCCGTCCATAGCCTTGGCAATCAATGAGACTCTTCAAGTTTCCCCCAATAGAGCATCCATGCAAGAAGGCAGGCTGCAGGAGGGAGGGGAGGAGAATCCCAATCAAAGTAAAAACACAGACTTCTCCAAGACAGCACATCCAGCTGCAAAGGCAACTTCTTCCTCCTGAAGTTGAAATCGATAGGAAGTTAAACCCACATGTTTATCTCCACAGCCACCTTCCTAACCCTCTTTCTCAGTCAACTGAAATCTCTTCCCCTCATCAATTCTGCTCAGATGGTCTCTTCTGTCTAATGGTTGTTTTAAACTTGTTTTTCCGCTGCCAGAACTATGTACCCCACATGAAGAACAGCACACGTACATATTATCTGCTCTGTCACGGTAGAGTAACCTGGAAAACCAACTCTGGAGCCTGAGATCTGCAGAGAAGAGGGGAACATTTAACTCTTAGGCTGCTGGTCACTGCCTGTCACCTGGGCAGGTCTGTTCAAGGAGCATTGACTACAGAAAACTCAGTTCTGAGATGTGACTAGGAGCCTAGTACCTCCCTTTCTCTGTCTCTGTCTCTCTCTGTGTGTCCCCTCCCCTTGTATTAGTCTACTAGTCATTATTTGCTACTGCCAGATCATGTCGTTCACATTTTTGCCTTGTTATAATCTTTGTAAGGGAAGATGATTCAGTTGTTAGTGCTTTGAACTATGACATAAAAAATAATTTGGAAAGTCCCCCCCATAAGATGAAAACTCCAAGTATCCTTATCTTCAGGATATTCTTTTATACTTTAGTCCTTTTAAGTCAGTGGTTCCCAACCTTCCTAATGCTGAGACCCTTTAATACAGTTCCTCATGTTGTAGTGACCCTCAACCACAACATTATTTTGTTGGTACTTTATAACTGTAATATTCCTGTTATGAATCATAGAGTAATTATCTGATATGCAGGATATCTGATATGTCACACACACACACACGACCAAAGGGGTCACAACACACAGGCTGAGAATTGCTGTTTTAAGGCATTCTAGTCCATTTCTGTACATCTCTACTGCTGTACCACCAGTACTGGGCATTTTTCTTGGCCTAACACATTGGCCCTTTACCAGAAGCAAGAAAGCATCTCGGAGTTGGGAAGGTTTGTGGTCAGAAGTAAGAAAGATGGCTTCAGTCAGCTCTAGTAGAAGCATGTTTTAAGGAAGTGAACACAACCCACAGCACCTGAGGGAAACAGCTAACATCTGTAATGCTGTGTTACATAGCGGGCACCAGCCAGTGACCCCCAAGGCTGTTACACACTTGTTCTGCTCTCTAAGAGAGAAAGCTGGAGCTTGAAAGAGTGGCACAAAGTAACCTGTTGACAAGCTGAGACTGAACTCTACTCAGAAAAACACTCAATCTCCATTCTGCTCAGAGATGGTAGTCACACGTCTCGGGAATGTATCACCTTCTTCCTTCCAACCACCCAACCAGAAGCAACAGGTATGGATGAGCACTGTAGCAATGGTTGGTGTCAATGTCAGATAGAAACGCCATCAGCACTAGACAGCATGTTAGACTGTAGGACACACAGCACTTTGGTCTTACCTGGTGAGCACTGAGCAGATGTTTCCTGAGAGGAGCTCATCTCTCCACAGAACCATCTAGAACTGTTGATGCTGTCTTGGCATCCTTCGCCAGGTGGTCCCGCAGAGTGTCACCAAACAAGCCCTGTCTTGTCCCTTGATCCTGTGATCCTAAATCAAGAGAGCCTTGATCTTTATCCAACAAAAAAGCAGGAAGCTGGTGTTAGGCCAAGAACAGGGCTGTTTAGTTCACTAGTTAACATTGGGAGCAGTAGAAGCGTCAAGTCTATGCCTGTCTTAAGTTTGGCAAACACCCATGTGTCTACTGCACTTACAGCTTTATACAAAACAGCTTCATACACTGGCCCCTATTTTGACCTGGGATGGGAAGTGTATTCTCTCACACCCTGTCTAGGAGCATTACCTTCATCCATCTCCTGTTTATGAACTGTCCTCCCCACCACTAAAGGTTGTGTTGACCAAGGCCACAGTCTCTGGAGCCAGATACCCTTGTTTGACCCTGAACTGTGAAATTTCCTGGCACAATGTCTCTGGAAGGAAGAGAGTTCAATAGGGGTATTGTGAGGAATAAGTATGAGAATATTCATAAACTTCTTAGAACGAAGTGGGCTTAGGATGAGGCTCATAAATAATACCTATTCTAACATAATCACTAATATTGCTCTTTGTGAATCTGGGGAAAGGCAGCCTCCTTTATAACCTCCAGAGCTCTCCAAAGAAAGAAAAGACCAAGCAGAGACTCCAGAGTGGCTCTCTCAGAGGTTGAAGTTGTAGAAAGCAGGGGAAGCTGGATCAGAATGCGGACAGAATTATACCCCAGTACCCACAAATCCACACATTGATGTTCTAACCCTCCATGGGATGGTATCTGAATGGCTAGTTTGGAAGTTTGGCTAGGTCAGATCATAAGGGTGGGACACTCACAATGGGATAAATGCCCTTATAGGAAGAAGTACCAGCCAGCTGGCTGAGAGCTCCCCGGCCCGGCATGTAAAAACATAAAGAGGTCCCCATGGGCAAGCTGGGAGGTGGACCCTCCCTAGAAACCGTCCAGGCTAGAGCATTATTTTGGACTGCAGCCTGCAGAGCTACACAAAGTAAACTTCTACAGTTTAATTCATCTAGAGTAGGGTGTCTTATTATGGAAGTCCAAGCTGACTAATATAGTGCTCAAACGTGAAATAAAAGTTTTTCGTAGCTTCTTCCTCACATCGGAAGGTTTTAACATACAAGCAGGGCTTGTGTAAGATGCCATTGTAGAGTAAGTTCTAAGACCAATACTCAGCTTGGGGTCAAGCTGAGCATAGTGGGACGTGCCTGTGATCATAGCACAGGGGAGATCAAAGCAAAAGGATGGGAATTCAAGACCATCTTGGCCTACATAGTCAGACACAAACACATGCAGTGTGCGTGTGTGTGTGTGTGTGTGTATGTGTGTGACTTGTTCTCTCTAGGGCTCTTAGTTTTGTAATTTTAAAAAAGATCACTTTATTGTAATTAACTTACAAGTAAACATCACACAGCTAGACTAAGGTGGCCAGACACCCCTTTCCAATTAGAAGAGCCATCATGGAGTTCTCTTAGGGTTTACACTTTCACTACCAATTACATTTTTAAGGACTGATCCAAAAGGAGACAGAAAATTACAACAGAGTTGAAAACTGGAAAAACAAATTAAGACTCTATCTAGAAAAAGGCAAACAAGCACACACACACATACTACATATACATATACATATATGCATATATGTAGTTCTTAGTTATGGTTTCTATTGTGCTAAAACACCATGATCCAAAGCAACCTTGGGAGGACAGGGTTTATCTCACTTGCATAACAGTTTATCATTGAAAGAAGTCAGGGTAGGAACTCAAGGCAGGAAGCAGGAGGCAGGAACTGAAGCAGTGGCCATGAAGGAATACTGTTTACTGGCCTTCTCCAACATGGCTTGTTCATCCTGCTTTCTTATAAAACCCAGGACCACCAGCGAAGGGATAGTCTACCTTAGTGAGCTGTGCCCTCCTCCATCACTCACCAACAAAGAAAACACCTAACAAACTTGCTTATCAGTCAATCTGATGGAGGCAGTTTCTCAGCTGAGGGTCCCTACTTCAAAATAACTCTAGTTTGTGTCAAGCTGACAAAAAACCCAACCAGGACTACATATCATGATTCTTAATCTTACTCATGTAATAATAAAAGTGGTGGTTCATGTAACTTAATTTTCCATAAATCTGATATGAGTTGTGTTATCAATTCAACAAGAAAAAAAAAAACATGAAGCCTCCAGAACTACCCTGGGTTCTTGGTTCTTCCATCTCTTCTGTCCTGTTGTAAACTGAGATTCAGCCAGACTAGGAAGAGGAGGAGGCTGCCTCACTAGAGCACACCAGGAGCAACATTAAAAACTTAGAAATAGATTTTGTTTATTCTGCTTCAGATTAGGTCAAGCCCATATACATTTCACCACTTAAAAATGTATGTGTAGCTGGGCAATAGTGGCACACACCTTTAATCCCAGCAATTGGGAGGCAGAGGCAGAGGCAGGCGGATTTCTGAGTTCGAGGCCAGCCTGGTCTACAGAGTGAGTTCCAGGACAGCCAGGGCTACACAGAGAAACCCTGTCTCGAAAAACCAAAAAAGAAAAAGAAAAAGAAAAAAATGTATGCGTAAACATTCCATCACAGATGGGAGAGGGGCGATCAGGCATGTCCAGGGGAGCTAATGGCAGTCAAGGGCTGCTGGGGGAGGAGATTCATTGTCTTCAGTAGTATAGTGAGTCACCTATGCTCCCTTGGGTAGATTCACATCCACAGCAAGTGACCGTGGTTAAAGCCAGTGAGTTGCAAAGCAAGAAGACATAAAAATAGCATGGGGACTTGGTTGGGGGTGGGGGTGGGGGGAGAATAAGGGAGGGCATAAGGATGTATATGACCAGAATGTACTATACACCTTTATGAACTATCATAGTAATCTGTGTACATGTGTTTATGCACTGACCCTGACTTTCAGCTTGAATTATCACTCATGCTGATGTAAGCATGGTCCATATTCATAAAAAAAAATATGGCAAATTTTTAATTTGATCTTTACCCAAATTAGCCATGGGCAGTGCCATACCTTCTTATGGCGACAAATTATGACAGTACTTCACAGCTCCCAGTCAGCCATGTGATCACGAAGGCAAAGAACCAACTTTATAGTGAACTGCGCTGTTAAGCCAGAATTCTGA
Source organism: Montemys delectorum (assembly GCA_019843815.1). Lineage (NCBI taxonomy): Eukaryota > Metazoa > Chordata > Mammalia > Rodentia > Muridae > Montemys > Montemys delectorum. The sequence goes on from JADRCD010207473.1 coordinate 8,598, forward strand.
GTGGGTCAAGCATATTAATATAGTTGTCTTTTAATATTCTTTTAAAACTGAGATGGGGTTTATTATGTAGCCCAGACTGGTCTTGAACTCCAGATCCCTGCGTCTTGATCTTCCCTGGGTTGGGGTTACAGATACACACTACCATATTGTCCTCTACTTGTGCATTTAGACTGGGATACTTTCCATTTTACAGTGGGTCTAGTGGGACATGCTTCTTAAGAAGTTGAACAAATATCTACATTTTTAGTTTTCCTTAGTGACATATTGCAATCATTCTGAAAACCAGTATCATCTATACTCATTGATTCAGGGCAAGCACTTCAGTGGCCACTGTCAGGTACAACGCCGTTGGCCTCATGGTGTCATGTGGGGGTTCTAAGCCCCACATCACTGCCTCCTGGGTGCTGTCCTTATGCTGAACATCATCACTTGCCTTCAAATCCGATCCTCTGTTTCACACTAGCATTCACGTTCTCTCCTGAGAATGGCTTTGTGGTGCTAACCCATGTGGGCCCTGCAGGGAGAGTTATGCCCCCTGTTGGCTCCCACATGCTCCCTTACTCTAGACCATCACCTCTAGACCAACTCTCTGCTACCCCATATGCCACAGGGTACTGGTTCTCAACTGCTAAGCTTGATGCTATGGGTGCTTATGCAGACCGAGCTGCTGAGACGTTCATGAGCTGAAGATCTCACAAGTAATGCCAGCAATATGATTAAGATGCTCAGATCTCCTTCATCCTAAACACACAGCTCCAGAAACACAGGCAACTACTGTGGTCTATTGGCATGCGGGGGTATCCCAACAAAGATGAGGAGACCAGACTCTAGAGGAGGATCCTGACAGTCTAGGGTATCAGGAGTACTGCTGCCAGCATGCATCATGAGCATGCATGAGGCATGACCAAACAACTTTTGGACAGATTTTAGAAAGTAAAGAGATGAATGAAAAAGGTGAGACTTAGGAGGCATGTGACCACCAGCCATGGCTATTGCTCAACCGGTCACTCAGCATTCCACTTCAGAAGCTGTCACAGGCTCAAATGGATACTTCCTTGGGTCCTATTCTACCTACTCACCAAGGCCTGTTGGGGGTGAATCGCTGGGATGATGGCCCCACGTCAATGAACCGAAATGTGGAATCCAGAAATAAAAATCCAAACAACCATGCTAAATTGAGCAGACCTCAAATCTGCCCCTGATGGAAAGGAAATGCAAGCTGAGAACAAGGACAGGAGGTGAACCCACCCCTCACAGAGACAGCCCTGGGGTCACATTCCTGTACCCGCCATGTGGGGCTGACTTTCACAATCAACTATGGGAGGTGGTTCTTGCATACAGTTCTGATTGTGAGCATCAACAGGGCTGCACGCTCACAGAAATTCTCAACATTTCGCCATCTTCTTCTCAGCCTCTGCCGTGAGGGACTACGCCCAGATAAAACTGACTTTATTTCCTTTGACTTTGATAACCACATGTCTGTTTAGGAAAGATTCGTTTGTTTTATGTCCTAAGTGACTTAGAACATAGCACTTGGAAGGCAGAGACAGATGGATTTCTGAGTTTGAGGCCAGCCTGGTCTACAGAGTGAGTTCCAGGACAGCCAGGGCTATACAGAGAAACCCTGTCTCGAAAAAAGAAAACAAACAACAAGAACAACAACAACAACAAAGACTGTTTCCATTTCTCCCATTCTGCCTGAGTATTGACTCCATTGCCCCAGAGACAAGATGAATGCCATGGTTCTCTAAGAACAACACTTTTTTTGTTGTTTTCTGTTTGTTTTGTTTTCGTTTTTTTACTTCTCTCTGGGCAAATTTAAAAATTTTTAAACATTTAAAAATAACATTTTCTGCATGACTTAAAAAAAAAATCATTCAGCTTCTCTCTCTGCTCAGCATGATCCTCAAAATCAAGTTACGATCAAATCCACTCTAAACTATTCTGACCGTTCGCTCTGTCCCAGTAGGCTTGGCCAATCCTTGACCAAGGTGTGATTTATAAATACCTTTAAAAGACTCGGCATTTGTCCATTCAGCTAGTGCACTTTATTAAGAGCCTATCCCACAACAAACTCATGGAAGGGTAGGAGGCCATCTTATCCCATTATGCATCATGAAAGTCAAGAAGGGAGCTGCCCAGGAACTCTGCCAGGATACCTGGATAAGCTGGAATAAGCACATATGGCAAGTTCTCAGTGAGCAGAAATGAGGTGGGCTGCAGACTGTGGAGAGGGAGGAGAACGAATGTGATTCTATACAATGATAAAATAAGAGAACACGGGGCGTTTGACTCCTTGAACCACAGCGAAATGAGAAGCACCACTTACAGGACGTGGTGAGTCTCCTTCCATTAAGATAGCTGGGGAGGGTGTCATGATGGAATGCAGGAGAGATCGTCTCAGCTCTAAGCCAAAGACAGACAAAAGCTAAATTGTTCTTGAAATAGATTTGCTGCAGAGGCCCTGGAAAAAATCATGAAGTGTTTATGTTTTGAGAAGGTGCCTGAATTTGTCTGTGGCAATCCTGCCAGAGCAACTGGAATGGCCCAGGTGGAAAACTTCCATGACTTGAAGGCCTGACCCAGTGACACACTGGGTCTGCTGGCTCTAGGCATGAGGCCAAATTGCTCAGGAGCAGTGGGCCAGAGAAAATATGGTGTGGCTCCTAAAGTCAGCACAGCCCTCCTGAGTGAGCAGGTTTGGGGCAAGGATTCTAAACACAAAAGCTCCCATTCAGATTTTGGTCTTCAAAGCTGTCATATAACCCAGAACTAAAAAAGGGAGAATAGCTAGTCTGTGTCCCACAAGAGAGCACCATTCAAGTCAAGGCCAGTGAAGAAGGGTCCATGTAAGAATAGATCCTCAAGGTTTCAAGGAGGAGCCACTGAGAGTCTCCAGTCCCTGAGGCAAGTAAGAGTGGGAGAATCAGTTTCCTGGGGCCCCTGGGGACTCTGGGGAAGTGATAATATATGATGAGAGGGATAGATACCCAAATGAATGAGTAAGTGATGAAGTAGATAGATGGATGCAAGGAAGGAAGGAAAGAAGGAAGGAGAGAAGGGTGGGTTAAAAGAAAATGGCCCCCATGGGCCCATAGGGAGTGACATGCCATGATGCTTCTCACAATAATGATAATGGACTGAATCCCTGAAACTGTAAGCCAGCACCAATTAAATGTTTTCCTTTGTAAGAGATGCCATGGTCATGGTGTCTCTTCAGAGCAATGGAAACTCTAAGACAGAAGGGTTAATCAGAACCCAAAATCCAAAGAGAAATATTGATTAGAAATACAATGTGGTGTTGACATACTAAGGGCAAGGGTGGTCACTGACCAATCTGATGATTTGAATGTAGCAATTTGCTTGCTGAAGACAGCTATTCTGATTGAAGCAAACAATCCAGCTGCAGGTCCCCTGGGAAGCAATGGGCTAGTCTCAAGACTGCTGTTCCCTCAGCCATCAGTCACTCTTTCCTTCCTTCTGTACTTCTGTCCTTCCTTCATTTCATCCATCCACCCATCTATCTACCTACTCCTTCATTTAGGAATCAAATTAAAACTCAGAAAAATCCCAGTATTTAGGTAGACTAAAACCCATGTGTGTATGCATGTACGTCTATATTTAATGCCCTTAGGTCACATCCACTAAACCCTCACCTGTGGTAATCTTTGTGAGGCATTTACCTATAAACAAACTCTAAGCTTTGTCTAATATCCACACAGGAATTGCCCAACAATGTAATAATGCTCTCCAAATCCCTAGTCAAATTTCATTTAAATGGAGCAAACCAGGTGAGGCCAGCTCCTCAGTCACATCCGCCTTGCCAGAACGCTCTGGTCAGATAGAAAAGGAAGCCGTTATTGACATTCTATCCCACCACACCCCATTGCTGTTTTCAAAGATGAGCCCCCCCCTTCTCCCACCAGGCCAGATTATTTGTTTTAGTTACAGGGTAATGTAAGAGGAATTTGATGTATTGGCTAGTTACTAAAAGCTTGTTGTTGAAATAAAATTCAGATTAATCAAAATATGCTTAGAGGAGAATTGTTTGGTATTGCTGAAAAGAACCAAGGATTTTCCAGAAATCCCCTTTCATGTTAGCACTTGTGCGAATATTCACCCTTAAAAATAAACACAAATGGGCTGAGAATGTGGCCTGGTTATGAAAGTGCTTGCCTAGTATATGCAGTGCCCCGGGGTTCAAGTCCACCAGTGTCTTTTAAGCTGGGAGTAGTAATGCACACCTGTAATCCTAGCACTTGCGGAGTGGGGGCAGGAGGATCAGAAGGTCAAGATAACCCTTGGCTTTGCAGTAAGTTTGAGACCTGCTTGGGATGCATGAGACCATCTCTACAAAATATACATATAATAAAAATAAAAGCACTTTGCCTATTAATAAGCACAAAGGACTCTTCATCTGCCACCTGGCACCACTCATAACCCATTCATTGTGAGTCAAAAGAAAAGGGCTACAAGCAAGAACACTAGCTCACTCTTCAATTCCTCTCATGAGCAATATGATCTTTGGGGGATTATCAGTGAGAAGATATAAGAGATAACATTTCCAGTGCCTGGCTCAGGGGGATCACAGTGCCCCTCATACTCCACTACCCTCACTTCTAAAATGGCTTTTAGTTTTCCTCTTTCCCCCGCCCCCAGACAGTGCCAACTCTTCAAGTCCCTAGAGTCATAGGGTAGATTCTACAAAGTGTAATGTCCTCAGAGCCCCCCACCCCTGCTGGAAACTGTATTTCTAAATAAATTCTGCTAACAATGTAAGGGTAAACTTTTAAAGTCCAAAAAATGTCACATTTACATATTTTCATCAATCAACTCCAAGCAATGGTTCTAACCTCCAATTTCAGTATCTGCAGGGGCCTCCTGACTACAGGGTCATGCTGAGAGCTCACAGAGTTGCTTGAGGCCCAAGCAGTTGATATCGCCCAGGCACAGCTTTGAGTGGAGAGATTTGACAAACACTGTATCCAAGAGCCCAGATTCCCTGGGCTTCTGGTTCCCTGGGAGTTCTACACAAAGATTTCTAAGTCTTGGTCCTCAGCATCTAACTGGACCTCTGATGCACCACCACCCTACAAGGGTTCTGCCACTGTCTTCACTGTGGCCAAAAATCGGGCCCCTTGAGGTTATTGTATAGCAAGGATGAGACATACAAAGAATTACTGTAATAAGTGGACCCCAAATCTCTATCAGCCTTACAGGCTTACGATACCCCTGCCTCTCAGCTTCCACCAGACACCCTAAAGCTGTTCTCTCTTTTCTTCCCTGGGGGTTCGGAACCCACAATGCCAAGCATCTTGAAGAGAGAAAAGCAGAACAGTCCTTCTGACGAGTGAGAATCTCAAACTGGATTGAAATTTTATTTTCTTGGTGGCTGAGGATAATTAATACCGTTTAAGTATTTGTAATTCTTTTGAGAACTCCAATCAATTTTGTAAACCATTTTGGATTGAGCATTTTTTCCTTGATGCTTAGTTTAGTTTAGTGTGTATTCTGGTTACTAATCATGTGTCAGATTGATAACTGGGCAAAGGCTTTTCCCCCAATCTGTGGGCTGCCTCTTTACTGACTGACCACTCCTGTTGCTGTACAAAGGCCTGGATTTTAATGCGTACTTTCTAATAATTCTCCAACAGCTTCAGATTTCCATGTCTTAATTCTTTTTGTTTGTTTGGTTTTTTTGGTTTGTTTTGTTTTTCGAGACAGGGTTTCTCTGTATAGCCCTGGCTGTCCTGGAACTCACACTGTAGACTAGGCTGGCCCAGCTACCATGTCTTAATTCTTAACTGTCCTTTAACAGGCTTTGCTCTCGGAGCATGGGTCAGAATTTAACTTAGAACTGACTATCTATGAAACCTGATCATGAATTTAAAAATGACACAAATTCCCTGTGCCCAACCTGGGTCCAGATACACCAGAAGAACGTCGGTTTGCCCCCAAAGGTCGGATTTCAGCAGGGGTTCTCTTTACTGTCCCCATCCCATCCTCACGGAAACTGCAGAAAATCACACACACACACACACACACACACACACACACACACCAGACTTACTGCCTAGCAAGGGTTGGAGATACAACTATAGTGTCAACCTCACAATCCAACACGCATGTACATGTATATACTCAGGATTTGGTGGCCTGGGCATGGAATGGGACGACACAGAGCATAGACATAAGGAATCGAAAGAGGCCCATTCTCGCCTTGTCTACTAGAATCAGGACACCAGCTCATAGACATGAGTAAACTTGAAACCATATCCAAGTCTGCTACCTCTTCGATCCTCAGAACGGCTCTGAGAAATGGGACTGACAGTTTCCTTTGAGGTGAGAGTTCACAACAGGCTAAATAAGTCACCGTGCTCAAGGTCAACCAGATGGAATGTGAGAACCCACACAGGAAGTGGCCAGCCCAGCTCCTGGATACAGTGGCTCCTTTACAGTAATGGTGCCTCTGAGCAGAAACATCCTAACCGGAAAAGCACTCTTAGAACTAATGTATGCCTTGACTCCTCCCCAAATCGAGAAGCAAAGCAGTGTTATCATGTCAGTGGAACAAAAGGTCAAATTGATGCTTTGGCCAAACTGGCATAACCCCTGCCTGGGGGAATTCTTAAACAGGTGATTGGCTCCTGCAACAACCTGCTGTCTACCTCTCTGTGAGGCTTATGCTTTCTCCTGTTATCATTTACCTGCCCCAAACATCATCCCACAGAATGGTTGCTTAACATTGAATACATATCTGCTATGTGCCAGGCACTTTTTTTTTTCCCCAACACAAAAGTGAGTAATACCTGTCTCTAGTGGGGCCCAAGCACTAGAGAGAAAAGCAGGCTTATGAACGAATGCCATGCTGAATGCAGGTCATATAGATATAGGAGTGTGGCGGGGCTCTGGAAAGATTCATTCTCCCTGCCTAGGAGGGGGTGATGGGAATCCTGTATGGCTTCCACCAGGGATACTGAAGCAGTCCACAGAGTTGACGGTACACAGATTAAGTTTCTGCCCCCAGGTAAAAGCTCAGAGGACCAAAACAGCCTCACCTTCTGCAGCTTTTTGGGTGTAATGAAAATTACAAATGTATCAGTGGCAAATGAGAGCACTCAGCCATACCACTGATTTTCTCTGTTTTTAACACCTTAATTGAATTTGTCTTGAGTCATCTCAACCACCCTTGGCGATTTCTGGAGCCACAACAGGTAAAAGTCCTCTGGCAACCAAGTTGTTTATCTAAAGCTATCCCGGAATCTGTGCCATGGCTGCCAATGAATCCTTTGCAAGGAAGACGAAAAGGCCAAATTTAGTAGCAGATGATAGGCCTGAGGTCCAGGCACTTCTGAGAAGCTTGTGAAATACCGTCTCTCCTGTTTATTCAAAGTCTACATCTCCTTGACCTATAAGAGGCTGCTGCAGCGCACGTTCAACGTGGACCGGCTGTTTCCTGTGGCTTTAAGGAATGGAAACCTGACTGCCGTGCAATCGGGCAGCCCTTGGGAACGCTGAGCGGCTCAGGGTTGTGTAAATGGCTGGGATCATCATTTCCCTGAATCAGGCTCCCACAAAAACAACACAGTGATGACAGAGAGCAACTGGACATGCTGACGTGGTTATCTCCAGCCCTAGGAATTCTCACACAGGTGGCCTGCCACGTAAGGACCCAAACCAGACAGACAGAAGGTCTGGGACCACAACCACAGAAACTCCTGTCTGGGGTGTTTTCTTAACAGGACACCACAACCTAAGAGACGGGGTGACACAAGGAGAATGACAGGACTTTTCCTTACTCAGGAAGATCGACCAGAAAGCCGCTGCTGGTCTGTGACCTCCAAAGATGTAGAAGAGTATTTCTGGTAGCAAGGCCAATAAGCTTGCTATCCACCTATGGGTTAGCATCCACTGAAGAATGCTTTGTATTCTGAGTTTTTAAAAATCATGTGACCAGAGACATCCCCGCTAGCCTTCGCTCCTGACCTCTAGAAGGGACTACTGCCTTGTTCTCACCACCTGACTGGCCTTCCAAGAGTATCACCCACGCAGACCAGAGCGTTTATCTAATTTCCTTCTGCTTAGCCCCCAGGAGCTATTTTGGGCTTGGTCTCTGTGTGTACTCCACTTTCCTGCCAGGACTGACTCAGCCCCTCTCCTCTCCTGGGACTCTTTTTCTCTTTTTAAAAAAAAAAAAAAAAAAAATGAAAGATGTAGGCTTCCTCTAGGGCAGCACTTGGTGCCTGACTCAACTTGGCATGCTGCCAAGAAGTACCACTCTGCATGCGAGCAGAAGGGGCGGAAAAGGCAGGAAGCTCCCCAGCATCGGTGCCCACCGCTCAAGCCCCTCTCTTGCTTACTCCAGCTATGTTGAGAGACCTGCGAGAGTTTACATGCATCACGCTCGGTGTCTAAGCCTTTGCTTTCCTTTTGTTCCACCCACAATGCACCTGCCTGCGTCTAATTCCTGCCGGTCTCATATTCATTCCCCAGCACAGCCTAAATGCTCTTCTCTGGTTCTCCTTTAGACTGCCATTGGGGTATACAACCCACTCAACAGAACCGACCTCCTTACGTATCTGTCTCCCATCTCCCCCTGCTACACTGCCTCTATACAGCTAACCCCTGCGCTTCGAGGGCTCCTGCATCCCATATGCTTTTTATATGTGGAATTTGATTTAATTGTGTTATCCAAGTAAAGTGCTAAGAGGGCAGGATAAAAGAAGAGAAGGGGGGGGGGGTTGAAGAAGAGAGAACTTAAAAAGCCTTTGGTTAGTGGAAATTGAGAGGGCCCCTCCAGATTACCATGCCTGACTATGTGAATTAGCATCAGGCTGATGATGAGTCAGTTCTAAACAATAGCTGTATCTCTAACCTCTGCTGCCTAAAGAAAAGCCGCCCAAGGCCAGCAGCTCCCTGGGCCAAGTAGGTAACATCAGTGTGAGGGCGGGAGCCAGATATTAAACAGCAGGGAGTGATGGTGTCATGGAAACACAGTGTAGACAGCCTCGCCCAGCAAAACACTCAAATTCAAATTTAAACACAGGCAGAGCCAGCGTAAAGCTCTGGTCAGAGTTGGACAGCTAGATCTGCAAACACAGTGCTCTACACCATCAGTAGAAAGGCCCTGGTTCCCCTTTTCTACATGTGACATGTTTAGTAGAGTGCAGTTATCTAGCATATATAGTTATGGCTTTATTCTGACCACGCTGAGCTACAATTCATCATGTTTCTGCGGATGGAGGAATCACAGTCCCCAATTCTAAATGTGAGGAATGCCCCAGAGCTCTATTTTTGGGTGAAGAAAGAGGCTATGGGATCAACATCTGAGGCTTGGAACCTCTCTGGGGAGGCAAGAGAAAACTCCCAGCACAAGCAGATCATTATCTTAGCATATCTCAAAGTCGCAATTATCCTGCCTCTCTCAACACTCCAGCCCAGCCAAAATGCCTACAGGTGATGCATCCCCCCACCCCCACCTCTTAGACAGTCTGAACACCTCATCTTTCCCGGGCTTCCTCTATGCCAGCCTTGTCTCTTCTTTCTCTGCTCCATCCCAAATGCTCCCTGAGTACCGTGTGCTTCCCAGGGCAGTGCTTGCCCATCCTAGATTGCAACTGTGATTTGTATCTGTCATTGCCACCAGAGTGGCAAAAGCAGGACAGAATCTGATTGGTCAAAAGCTGCCCGAGGTGACACACATGCTTACTGTTGGCACTGCATAAATAAACAAAGGGATGAAAGAAGGAAAGGAAGAAAGAGAGAGAAAGAAGTAAGATTTCAGGTAAACTGCTGGCCAGGCCTCCTCAAAGGGCAGAGATTCTCATGCCTGAATGTTTTTTGCACATTTAATCTACACAATAACCGCCATGATGTAAATTCTGCCATATCTGTTAATTCCCTCTCTCCCATCTCTCTGTCTCTGTCTTCTTCTCTCTCCCTCCCTTCTTCCCTCTTTCCTTCCCTCCCTCCATTCTGTCCTTGCTTTCTCTTCTCTTTCTTTCTTTTTGAGAGAGGGTCTATGTATGCCAGGCTAGCCTCAAACTTGCTGTGTGGTCAATGATGACTTTGAACTCCCAATACTCCTGCCTCCACCTCCCAAGTGGGATTACAGACAGGCACTGCCACATCTAGTTTTTGATGACTGAACCCAGGGCCTCCTGCATACTAGGCAAGCACCCTCCCAAACATATCCCCAACTGTCATACACCTTACACACACACACACACACACACACACACACACACACACACACACACAGGATCCAAGACATGGAGTCTGTTTCCTCGCAATCCACAGCTGAGAAGTAGCTAAACCCCAAACTCCAAACAGTGTCCCTAGACTGTAATACCTCTTTCCACACCCAAAAATAGGCAATGGCTGGGTTCTCCCAATCATTAGTGAGGGGTATGCTTCTGCCTCTGCTGCCATCCTGCCACCACTCTCGACTTTATCATTCCAAGCTCAAATGGCCAAAGAAGCTCTCAGAAGAAGTGATCCTCCTGGATCAGACTCTGGGTCATAGCCATTAGGATTAGAAGTTGTCCTTCCCCTTTCAGTAGAAGCTTGAGTTCGCCAGACTAGGAGCTGTGAGCACCAAGGTTTCACATTCGCCTGCTGTCTCAGATAAATATCCCTAGTCATCTGTTCTCATCAGCACCATTGACGGACAACCCCAAGCTACATCCTAAATCCATTTACAGTTGTTTGGGTAATATAAATACGAGGAGGAGGGAGAGAGACTGAGAAAGCTAAGTCATGCACAACCAGCTCCTAAAATACCCTATCTTGTAAAAGGGTAATCATGACACACATTAATACAGAGAACAACTGTATTAATTGTATTAACTGGAGAAACTTCTCTGGCACTTGTACTTTACAAAATTATTGATTGATCTTATTCTCAAAGTCATGTAGCATTAAGTGGCAAGGAGTTTATCACAGCGTGAGTCAACCATTGCCTATCCAGTTTCTATTTTAGCATTGCAGCCTAAGATGACGCAAACTAACTACACCATTCTGAAATTAATCTCAAATCAAATCTTCACCCAGGAAAGGAGGGGTAACTACAAGTTCACACCCCAAACGTCCACCAGCCTTCACGACATCCAAGCTTATGCTCTATGAGCCCTGAGATTGCTGCTGCTTGGCAAGGGCCCAGGCTACTCACACTGGCTGGTGCAGGCACTGAGTTCATTCCACCAAAACACATGAAGAAAGAAACCAGACCTTTCCAGAACCCAGGGGTTGCCCATTAATATAGGAGCATGAACACGGGCCTCCTTGTGGTTGAACCTACAGGCATGAATTTAGCAGTTACTTAGAGAATACAGTTCCAGCCATGGCTCATGGCTCTGTTGCTTACAACTTTCCTGGGCTAGAGAAGAGCGTTGTATCTACCATCACAGAGCAGACTTGTAAGGAAGCAGGCAACATCCAGAATCAACCCCAGTGGCCAACAACAGTGAGAGAAGCACAAGAACTATAGCTATCAGATTCCCAGTCGACTGTCCATTGATAGAAACAAAAGAAAGCCCTTCGAATGAGAGAAATACTTATATCTAGGGAGTAATCCATGATCCCAGAAAGAACATGTCTTCAAATGAAACATTAATCTTTCTGGCTTTGCTTCTCAAAGACCACCCCCCCTGCCCAATGCTCCATTGGTTATCTCCCTCTCTTTCTCTCTCCTGTGACTTGCTACCCATTTTGTGGTTGCTACTGAAATGACATGGAGCTAAGTGACATGGCTGGTTGCAGACTAGATGACTGGCTCTCTGTGCTGCACTGTTATTCTTGTCCCATTCGATACTCCTCGTGCTTTAGGTGCTTGTTTGTTTGTCTTTACTTTTTGTTTCTGGAGGCTTCTCTTGGAATTGCATCACACTTGACAACTCTTTCCTGCACCACATTCAGTCCATGTTATACACAAACAAACAAACAAACAAACCAACAAACAAGCCAACCCATCAAATCAGTCTTACCACCAGAAACAGTCTTCATCTCTGCCCAGGAGTTCTTTATATGGAGCATTTTTTCTACTCATTCATAGAATCCCCATCCCTCCACTTACATTACCCAATAAAGCAGCTTCCCCTGAGGGCAGACCTGGCTTAAGCAGAGGGCACTGGCTTTCTCAGTGTGGTTTCCTTCTTCCTTCTGATAGAAGAATGAAGAGAATTTCCCCTACTATTCATTGAGAATATAGTTGGGCCCCTGGGGTTAACATTCATAAACATATATTATCCTCCTATGGAGTCCCTCAGTTGCTCTCTGTCTTTTTTAAGGAGTCTTTCACTGAACCTGGACCTTATCAGTTCAGTCTGGCCAGTTCAGTCTTTGGGTGCCTCCTCATCACCCACAGAGAGCTTTTCAAAGGCCGTGCCTCTATCTCAGTGTAGGACAGTCTATGTAGATGGACATGTCTTTCCTAATGAGACCCTAAGGTCATAGAGGACAAATAATATATTTTTTTTTATTATCTTGGACCAGTTGATAGATACCCTTGAAGGATATCTAGTAAACATTTGCTAACTGAGCAAATATCAGGAGAGCATCCTGCCTCCACGACACAGGTCATGGTGAGCGAGCCAGAAAATAGCTCCCACTTCCCAGAACCTGAAGAGATGCATTGCTTTCCTCAAGGAAGTGTCTGGGCTCCCAAACTTCTACCCCAAGTTAGACTCGTTTCCTTTTTTAGAAAAATTAATATTTTGAGAACTTCATACAATTTATTTTTGTTATACTCACACTCTTTCCCAATTCCTCCAAGTTCCATCCTACCTCCCTACCCATGCAACTTTTAATTTCTTAAAAATAAAAAAAAAATTAAAAAAAAAACAACAAAAACACTAAATCCAATCAGCACTGCTATATACTCTTGGATGTGTGGCCACCCACTAGAGTATGGTCAACCTACCAGAGAGCACACCTTTAAAGAAAACTGACTCCCCTTGTGCCAGTGGCTACCCGTTGCCAGTGGCTACCCGTTGCCAGTAGCTCCTCACTGGGGGTGAGCCTTCTTGCTCACCTCCCACCTACTTAGGCTCACACAAGTCAGGTGCATGTTCTTATCACTGCTGAGAGATGAGGCACCTGCCTGCAAAGTCTGGAAAATCCTGTTGCCTTGCCTCTGGCTCCTACATTGGTTCTTGCCCCCTCTGCCACAACGATCCCAGGGCTTTAGGAGGAGCTGATAACAACCCAGAGATTATCTACTATATTATTGAGAGTGATATGTGGTTTGGAGACAAGCACTACATTGTCTATTTATCTCTGCACCTTGACCCAGTGCTGAGTCCCTGCTAATGTTTCTCTGACAAGGGCCGAGAAGTACAACTAAAATCCCAGGTATAATGGTAAGTCAGTTTAATAACGTATCCATTTAGCAGATTAATAGTGGGAGGTTCTCCCCCCCCCCTACAGCCTACGACCTGTGCAGTCATGGGTTTCAACATTCTTCCTTCTCAGCAAATGAGTTCCTGTTCAAAGAACTCCAAAGAACCCCCACCCCCACCCCGACTCGGACAAGATCTCCATGGCAACAAGTGCAGCAAGGACTGCAACAGCAGATAAAAGGATGGCTGTGACAGAGAACAGATGTGCAGAGCAAGTCTAGGGGGCACAGACAAAGACAGAAAACAGGGGGTGACTGAGGGATTCCTTGATGTCACCTTGCTTGTCCTGGTTACTTTGTGTCAATGGATGCACACCTAAATATATCTGGGGAAGAAAGAATCTCAAATGAGAAATTACCTCTACACACTGACCTGTAGACAGGTCTGTGGGGTTTTTCTTTGTTAATGATTGATGTTGGGAGGGCCCAGCACACTGTGGGTAGTGCCACCCCTGGGCAGGTGGTCCTGGATGGACAAGAAAGCTGGCTGAGTAAGCCAGCAAGCAGTATCCATACATGGTCTTTGCTTCAGACCCTACTTACAGGTTCCTTCCCTGACTTCCCTCAATAATGCACTGTGCTCAGGACATGTAAGCCAAATAAATATTCTCCTCCCCAACTTGCTTTGGTCGTGAACTTTATCGCACTAACAGAAAGCAAAGTGAGATGCTACGTGAGTAGAACTAGACTTGAGCTGTATAAGAGAAAACTAAGCAGTTGTTGATATCACATGTATTAGTTTCTATACTTGAGACAAGCCTCCTTAGCAAAAGAATCAGCCGCCGCTGGAGCTGACCACAAGGACAAGAAGGATGTGAAAAAGAGAAGAGGGCCAGACACACATGGGAGAAGAGACTCGGCAGCTGGCCTGACAATGACTCCATGAATATAAGCAAGAAACTACTTTTCCTATTTTACAGATTTTTATGAACATATGTTGAAAGCCAAAGGTGGAAAATCCTCAATGCAAGTCCAGTCATTCCCAATAAGTAATTTTCACTTGTCCCATGTAGTCGGAATTGAAGATCCCCAGGTCTGCTCCCAGGCAGATCATGCTGCAGTCTTATCTTTAACAAACTCAACAAACATACCAGCACAAATGTAGACACATCCTGTGCATGCTGACGGCTCGGGTCCAACTTGGAGGACATTGGACACACACACTCTTGCTCTATAGAAATGTCATTTGAAGGTTCGCAAAGCCTCATGCAATGAATGTACGCCTTCGTGCTGAAGCTGACTTTGAGCGTACTGTTGCGTACAACGCTATCTTTTCCGAGTGTGTCTTGCCTACGCTACCCTGTACATGAAGTGACTCAATTCTCCCACTACTTTCCTCAATTTAATTTGCTGTACCGCCTCTGTTCCTGTCGAGCTTCGTGGTGTCATTAGCCCTTCCCTGGTATGAATACGATCATAAATGTGGGTGCTGTGATTGTGCCTCATAGTACTTCTAAACTGATTGTCTGCTTGGCCTATTAAATAAAGCCTATGATTTTATTTCTACTGTGAAGGAGGGGCTACTATAAGATTACGATGCTTTACAGAGAGCTTGTGGGTGCTGGTTTGAGAAACATTCAATTAGGTCAGCCATCTATCTACCCTGGTAGCATCCTCCTGTCTGTTCAACTTCTTATGGTATTCTCTGAAGGAGAGACAAACCAGTCACTGCCAGAAACCTTGAAGGGATGCAGCTCCTAGACCACCAATCTTACCTTCATAGAGGAAAGCACTTTTACAGTAAACTTCCTACTATGCGTCATGATGGAGGGATTCTTGGGAAGCCCAAGGTCAATAGATGACCAACCTCTGCTCCCAGCAATGCCCCCCCCCCAGGCCTTACTCTGGTGACCACACCTGGCTGTCCTTAGGAATCTTAAGATACTAAGTAAAACAAAAAAACCCAAAACCATTCCTTAGTGAATCATTTTAGAACTGGCCTGTCTTGAGTGATTTTATTTATATATATGTACATAGTTTTATATGCATATATGTGTGTATATGTGTGTGTACATATATGTATATATATGTCTCAGTCACTTTTCACACGGGTGATAACACAAAGCATAGTCACACGGTCTACAACTGCTCTTTAGAGCCTTTGGTCTTGTAGAGCAGTGGTCTTCAACCTGTGGGTCACAAACCCCCTTGGGGGCTTGCATTTCAGACATTCTGCATACCATGCATTTATATTACAACTCAAAACAGTAGCAAAATTATAGTGATGAAGAAGCAATGAAATGACTCTATGGTTGGGGGTCACCACAACATGAGGAACCAGACTTACGGATTGGGCCGCAGCAATAGGAAGGTTAGAACTGCTGTTGCAGACCCTGAATGCAGAGCTCAGTGCGTACGGACTCTCCGTGCCCCCATTCTCAGGCTTTTCTTTCTGCTTTCTGTTTGAGAGTAGCCTGTGCTAAGGACCCTCTCCATCCCTACATGAGCAGAGCTATACAGTCACTCTTCTGTGACTCGACTCATACCACTTAGTATATTGTCTTCATGGTTCATCCATGGCATCAGGGGTCAGAAATGCCTTTCTTATGAAAGCTGAAAATTATTCCATTGGCTGTATATATCACATACTTTTCCCACCTCTGCTTTCTACCAAATATTGTGGTCACTTCCATTTGTGGGTTATTATAAGTTAAGCTGCTATGAACATGGGCATATTTAATGGATTCTTTCTGAATTGTTTGGGTTCTATGTTTTGTAGATTGGCTAAATCCCTGCTTGAGCCTGGGAGAAATTGCCTCTAGGATTTGGTGGCACTTTTGCCCCCCTCTGGTGTATAATTCCATATGCCTTCTGTTCTAGGCATGTGCACAAAACTTCACAAGGGGGGATTTTAATGAGCTACACTAAAATAGCCCCTAGAAAGCCAAACGGTACTTGACTCGCTCCAGTGAAGAAGAGCTGAGCAGGCCTTTAAGGTCATTCTTGGCCTCTGGTGTGGGTCCTTATGGCAGTGTGGAAACATCTAGCATGTCCTTGGTGGGCCCTGCCTTTTGTCATGCCTGTGCTTCCTACTGCTCAGAGAAAATAACTCTTCCTGGTCGCATTTGTTTCTCCCAGTGGCTTCTTGACAAAAGTAAATGAATGGCTCTACTCCCAACACAGAAGAAAATGCGTTTTCCGAAAAGGCAGAATCTTGGAGGCATTTTCCTTGTTACCCTCTCCCATCTCGCTCAGCTACCCAAAGCGAGCCTGGCTTTCCCTAGTGCTGTAGTCCCCTCTGTGCAGTCCCGGTACCAGCTGAAGAGCTCATGGGAGGCTGGAAGGTAGAGGTGGTAGACTCAGCTCTTTAAAGATGGTGTGATGGTTTGTATCTGCTCGGCCCAGGGAGTAGCACTATGAGGAGGTGTGGCCTTGTTGGAGTAGGTGTGTCACTGCAGGTGTGGGCTTTAAGACCCTGACCCTAGCTACCTGGAAGTCAGTATTCTCCTAGCAGCCTTCAGATGAAGATGTAGAACTCTCAGCTACAGTTGCATTATGCCTGCCTGGATGCTGCCATGTTCCTGCCCTGATGATACTAGACTGAACCTCTGAACCTGTAAGCCAGCCCCAATTAAATGTTGTCCTTTTAAGAGTTGCCTTGGCTATGGTGTCTGTTCACAGCAGTAAAACCCTAACTAAGACAGATGGCAAAGACCTCACCGAGTGCTCTTTCTCCTGGACAAGGAAGCAGGGGCTAGAGAAACAGCTCGGGGCAGACGGAGTGGATTTGCAGTGAATGGTTCCCTTCTTTACTTCCTTCACCTATGTGTGCAGCCAAGGTGAAGAGTAAACCAGGCTCATGAAGATGGTTTTCAAATGATAAGCGCTTTAAGCAGAATGCATCGTTGCTTGTTTGAAACCCTCTCTGAAGCATGGCTCACGGTTCTCAGACCTGCCAGGTAAGATCAGGTCTTAGGGACCAATGGTTAAACCTAGCCGCTAGCTCCACTCTGCCTGGCATGCAAAGTGTCCAGGCTCAGAAGGCTGCTTGAGCAAAGGACTCTCAAGTCCCGAAGCCAGGCGTGTGCCTGCCTCACCTCCTGCTCTGGGAGGAGCCAGTTCTCCCTCTGTGTCCCCTCTGTGTTTCCAAGCAAATCCCATTTTCATTCCCTTTCATTCCCTTCCATTGCCCCTGAGAACTTCAGGGGCAAATTCAGAGACACTGGCAGGCATGACTTGCACTTCAATTGGGGGTGGGGGGACAGGAAGGAGAGGGTCCTGGCCTCCTACACACTTCTCAAAATAAGGATGGAAATGTCAGCAGCAGGAGATCTCTAGGAGGAAACTCAAGTGCCTGCCTTTCCTGTTCTGTCATGAACTCCCAGTAATAAAATTCGGCTAAAAATAGGTTTTCTTCAGATCTCTCAGTGTACATTTCTTAATCTCTTCCTCCAAGCTTGAAAGAATTAAAAGCTGTCCCCAGCCCCATCCTTCTGCCAATTCTTCCCACGTCAATCAGGAAAATAAATTCTTAACATTTTCTTTCTTTCAGTTATTCATCCATTTACAAGACTATAAAGCCCACATTCACATAACTGTTGGGATTCTAGCCCACAAAGGAGTTTATCACGAAAAGAGACTTAAACCACAACCTTCACCTTGGAGGATAACAGCAAGAAGAAATGTGTAAGAGTATTTGGCTCCACTGCATCTAAAGGGAGACTTGATAAGACCCTCCCACTTCTAGCCAACAAAGTTCTTCTTAAGTCCCCATTCAGCATTAACTGTCAACTTGACATGGTCTAGAGTCACCTGAGAAGAGTCTCAATGGAAGCATTTTGTAGATCAACTGGCCTGTAGGTGTTTCTGTTGGGGGTTGTCTTGCTTGGTTTTTGATACAGTAGTGGTCAGTCCACTGGGGGCAGTACCATTCTCTGGGTAAGTGATCTTGGGCTGTATAAGAAAAAGAGCTGAGGATAAGCCAGAGAGCAGATCAAACGCAGTGTTTCTGCACCTTTTCTGCTTTTTGTTTCCATTTGAGCTCTTGCCCTTGAGTCTCTCAATGATGGACTATAACCCCATCCTAAGTTGTTTCTATTCCCAGTGTTTTATCACAATGATAGAGATGAAGCAGGAATGCCTAGCATCTCTGACCTTCCACAGGAGTCTCTTAGACCCCTAAGAATCACTGTCTACTACTCACAAGCCAGGTGCTGTGCCACCCCCCCATGCTCCTTGCTGTACGTTTCCAAGTCCTTGAAAGCTGCTCTAGACCACTATTTCAGGGTAGCTTTGTGGCCATGAACCCTGTCCTCTCCCAACCTAGAAACTCTGGAGCCATCCAGCCCCACCATCCACTTAATAGCTGGTATGCCTACTTATGACTAAGATGTATGAACCGTTACATCAACCTCTTGATCATACAACTTTTCAGGTTCTGTCCCAACCCTCACAGGGCTCAGAAGTCAACCTTCCTCAAACGTTAATGTCAAGTGAGAGGAAACGATAAGAAACTTCACACTGAAGATTTATGTAACAGACTGGACACTTCAAAAATCTTTATACTAAGCTGGGCAGTGGTGGCAAATGCCTTTAATCCCAGCACTTGGGAGACAGAGGCAGGCAGATTTCTGAGTTTGAGGCCAGCCTGGTCTACAGAGTGAGTTCCAGGACAGCCAGAGCTACACAGAGAAACCCTGTCTCAACACCCCCCCCCCAAAAAAAAATCTTTACATTGAGCCGGATAATGCTATCTCTAGTGAGATAAGAAAGCCAAGAGTTCAAGGGATGACTGGGCTAAAGAATGAAACTATTAAAAAGGAAAAACAGAATTTTTGGAAAAAAATACTGTACTGTCATAGAAAACCACAAGACATCTGAAGAACTATTCTCTAAAGGAGACTAAAGAGACAAGACAACTGACTCTGAAGACTGGCTTGTATTAGATCCTGCCATCGTTTTAATGTCCACAAAATACAATAATGGGGTTGAGAATTGAACACAAGTTGCATATTAAACAATGTTTTATATAATTGTGAAATCTTTTAGTGTGGAAGTTATACTGCTTTTCATAGAATACTGCCCCATTTCCTAGAACTTGGAATCTAAAGTATTTAGAGATGAATTCAAAATCATGCCTCCTACAACCGACTCTCAAGAAGTCTGACAACAGCCAGGTGTGGTGGTGGCGCATGCCTTTAATCCCAGCACTTGGGAGGCAGAGGCAGGCGGATTTCTGAGTTCGAGGCCAGCCTCGTCTACAGAGTGAGTTCCAGGACAGCCAGGGCTACACAGAGAAACCCTGTCTCAAAAAAAAAAAAAAAAAAAAAAAAAAAAAAAAGAAGTCTGACAACGTCAAACAGTCTTTGGTTTCTTTTGCTGTGACAAACCATCATGACCAAAAGCAACTGAGGGAGGAATGGGTTTATCTTACTTTACAACTCTCAGGACACACTCCATCACTGAGGGAAGTCAGACAGGAGCTCAGGACAGGGATCTGGAGGCATGAACTTCAGTGGAGACCATCAAGTTGTGCTGCTTACTAGCTTACTCCTCATGGCTAGCTCACTCTGCTTTTATATATATATATATATATATATATATATATATATCTGAGGACTATAAATCCTGAGTGGTACCAACCACAATAATCTGGCCCCTCCCACACTAATCATCAATCAGGAAAATGCACCATAGGCTTGTTCACAGTCCAGTCTAGTGGGAGCATTTTTTAAATTGAGGTTCCTTCTTCCCAAAGACTATCTTGTGCTGAGTTAACAAAAATCTAGCCAGGACATAGCCACAAATGTATGTATGTGTATATGTATGCATAGATGGAAAAAAGTAGTATAAGACATTAAGATTGGTGATTCAAAGTAGAAGGTATATTAGTGCTTTTGCAGATTTTTTTTTTTTTTTTTTGAGACAGGGTTTCTCTGTGTAGCCCTGGCTGTCCTGGAACTCACTCTATAGACCAGGCTGGCCTCAAACTCAGAAATCCACCGGTCTCTGCTTCCCAAGTGCTGGGATTAAAGGCATGTGCCACCACCGCCCAGCTTGCTTTTGGAGATTTTTAATGATTAAATATTTTAAGATAAAAGTTGAGAATATAGGCACTGTTGCAATTGTAAATTCTGTTCTGGCACAATCACTATTCAGGAGAAAAATACTCATGCAAAAGTATATGTAAGACATACCAGTAGGAGGGGGAGTGAAAGTCATCAAGTCGGCAACCGGTTTACTCAGCAAACAAACACTGAACTCTGGTTCCGTTCACATACAACTGAGATCCCATTACATACTTCACTTGTACAATAGTAGAAATCTTTTGTTGTACAATATATATTACACAGTACATAGATTATATATTTTTCATTCACTAAACAGACTATATTTAGCATATGTTCACTGGCTAACAAAAGGTGGGAAATGATATTGGTACAAATGTAAAGGTAAGAAGACCTAAGGAGAACACAGAGCACCCCAAAACTCCGCCCTACAGATAAACATCCTGGTCCTGCTACAAGATCTGCAACAGTCACTCCTATGCTTAGTAGCTTGGGGCCGATCATACTCAACCCAGATGATATCAAGTACAGACAGAGGTGTAGAAAACAAAGGGGTCCTGAGAGAATAGAGGGGACACACTTGGGTAGTGAACAAGATGAAAACCTAGCAGAATGAACCAAGTCTGCTGCAAGCAATGGTGGCATCCAGACACTGGGTGAGGAACTGAACGGGGAGGGAGGACATGGGAGCGCATGTCAACTAGATTCTAAAATATACTCTCCAATGGGACATGGCCAGTTCAAGGGTCTGGAAGCTAGAAAATTCTAGAACTGTAAAAGGGTCATATTCACAGGAATTATGTTCGGGTAACATATGCCTACAGAATGTGTTTGTTGATGAACAAGTCTTATTCACTGACATTGAGGGATGTTTAAAACTGGGAGTGGCTTCAAATAAGTTTTGACTAAGTCTTAAAAAAACCACCCCAGTCAGATTTTATTTAATTTTAATTTTCGTCCCTCAACCTCACTAGACGCCATAGCCTCTTACAGAAAATGATGCACATGAGGAAGCTCACCAAGGGACCAGTAGTGAGCACATGCTGTCTGTCAGGTGGCCCAGTGACAGTCTCCAATAAATGACAAGGACATTGCTTTGCACTGTAATGTATTGGGCAGCATAAAACCAATTTCTTTTATATTCTTCACTCTCCCTTCCTCATTCCTAAGTCGGTCTGAATCCACGCCAAGTAGGATAGTAGAGCTACAGTCTTCCTGGCTAAAGGAAACACCCTAAATGAACCAAGAAAGTTGAAACAGAGACCAGGCCTGCTCAGAGGAGCCAGCAGGTCCCTCTTGCTGAAATACAGATTCAAAGTTATATTTCTGACACACATAACGTAATAGCCAATAGCCAATATCTCTCAAAAACTCATTCAGAGCCAGGCACTTCTTAGACATTACCTCATTCAACTACAAGATCAACATTAATAATCTCATTTCACTAATAAGAAAATTGGAGTCTCAAAGAGGCCAAGTATTTTGGTCAAGATTCTCAACTAGAAAGTAAAGAGCCAGAATACAAACTCATATGTTTTTAATTCAATGCCTTATTCAGCTGTACTGACCATTACATCACACACACACACACACACACACACACACACACACACACATACACACACACAAAGGAACCCACAGAGGATAGCATGTAAGCCAGGGTACAGTCAGAAAGCAGAAACCCCACTGGTGATTTTAACAACAGAGGGAGTTTAACATGGGAGCGGTTGAGAGATACTAGGTAGCACTGAGTACCAAAAGTTGGTAACTATAGGATGCTGCCACCAACTCCCAAGGCTGGGCAGGCACATGAAGAGGGCCTGGGTCATTAGACCCTAGAAGCTTGGCAATGCTTGGATCAGGGACTCAGAATCTGAGGAGAGGACATTTCCCTACCAACTGCTGGTCTAGTGAAGCAGGTTTGCTGCTATTCATCCAAGCAATCCTGCTTCCAGGGTGAACAGCCTAGTTTATGATGCTCTCAGGAGAGCAAGGAAGCACAAAAGGTAAGTCTGTTCTTCTGCTCCCTAATTGACAATCGGAACAAGTGGTCAGCAGACTCTGAAAGGGTAGGTTTAGAGCTGAACGAGAAGAGCTTCCGAACCAGGATAGTGATGGGTGTAAGTTCCACGCAGGTGGTTTGGGGGAAGGGCAGGAATTGCTGCTGTAATAGCATTTGCTGCCATTACTGAGTACCTGAGATGTAACATCCACACCCCACTTCCTGCCCAGGTCATCACTTCCTGCCTCAATGCACTCTGAGCAATTGTACAGGTGTACAAGCCGGAGATAAAAGACTCAGAATAACTTGCAAAACATTAAGAAGAGAAGAAACCAAGGGTCCAGAGCCGGGTCTGTTTGCATATTAAGATTCTACGACTCTTTACCACCCCCTATATGAGTCTTCTGGCACTGCTGTAACACAGCGCCACCAACCAAGAAGTTTATAAGAAAAAAATGTATGGCGGGCTGGATGAATGGCCTAGGGGTTAAGTGCACTGGTTGCTCTCGCAGAGGACCTGGGTTCGATTCCCAACACCCACCTGATGGCTCACAACCATCTGTAACTCTAGTTTCAGGGAATCTCATGCTCTCTTCTGTCTTTCATGGACACCAGGCATGCCTATGGTCCACACATACAGTTATACACATATAAAAGCAAATATTTTAAAAAAGAAAAACTGCATGGTCTTTGCAGGGCTAGATTCCCTCAGATCCCAAGGAAAGCCTTTTTCTCTTACTCTTCTAGCTGTGGTAGCTCCCAGCGTCTCTTGGATATGTAGATACATCATGTCTATCTCTGCAGGTCTAAGGATAAATTAGAGCACATCGGGTGGTTCCGTGGGATGCTTAGCTTAATTGCTTCTGCAGTGGTAGTATTCCCAAACAAGGTAGGGTCTCCAGGCTGAGAGGGGATAGAACGTTAGACTCACTATTTTAGGGGTTCCATAATTCAGCACCATACCACCAGATCATGTAAAATGATTCCTGGCTTTTAAATGTCCTGCTCAGCAACTCTGCTCACAATGAAATTCTATTGTCTTGTAGCTTTTTGGGCTTCTAAAGCTCTGCCTTAACTGCTTCCTTTGTGTGACCCTCCTTCAGCTGAGGGCAGATTCTTCAGACCCCGCCTTGCCACAGATAACCACGCCTCTCTCCAAGTTCCAGTTACGCCGGAAGTCCCGCCTCCAGGGACTGAAGGAGAAGTTGGTGATTGGGCCCAGTTGCTGACGAACTTGGGGAGGGGTTTTGCCTTACCTATTCTACCTGTTTTGCTTGTAACAAATAGAATTGAATGAAAGATGGCAGGCTGAAACACACTACGTGTAGTCTAATTTTTACAAACCCTTCCTGCAGTTCCAGTACCCCAAAATTATGTTTCAGGAATTTGAGCCCATTCCAGAAAACCCATTCGTACATATGTCGCTGGGCAGCTACACCTTTGTCTTGAATTTAGTTAGCATTTACATCCGGCCATCCCAGAATTTCCTGGGATCCAAAAAGTGTGATTTGAGATAAGAGTTACAGGACAGGAGGCTCCCAATGCCTCCAGCCTCTACCCCTCCTGACAAGAGTCCACCCTCATTCTTAAGACTTGACTCTATATCCCAGTTGAGAGATGGGAACTTTCAAATCCCACTTTCTCTTCCTATTGGAAAAGAGGGGTGATCTATTTTGCAATTCACCTGGACGAGAACATAATTTGGAAATCTGCATACCATACATATACATCTCTTCCCTTCTTCCCTGTGTGAGTTACAAAGAGATTTCTCAAGTAAGCTGCATTTAAGAGAGAAAGGTCCATTGTATATTTTGCAAAAACAAATTGGCTCCTATCACGTGAAATGATTGCCCACTTCTGGACTAAGGGAATACAAAAGCTTTCGGTCCGTGTAGACATGTTTTCTTGGCATTATTTATTAGTGAGTGTTCTCAGCATGCCTAGCACCAAATTCTCTGGATATAACATCTGATGTTCTCATCTCTCGCTTCCTGAAAGGAAAGATGCATCTTAAAAAGCAAAAATCCTAAAAGCCAGCCAGGGTTTTGTTTCTGTCAGGTGTAGAACTAAGTCACCAATACTTGTTTGAATTTTGATTCTCAGCAAGTATTATCTGCCTTCTACAGACATAGATATCGATATGACAGCATTGTTCTCCCCCCTTTCCCATGAAGTCCTAGGGATCGTTTCATCCACTGGTGGAGCACACATGGGACATTTGTCAAGATCATGCCTCAGCATTCCAACTCTTCTGCAAGCTCTTCCTCATGTGTGTGTGTGTATGTGTGTGTGTGTGTGTGTGTGTGTGTGTGTGTGTTCACACTGTGCTTTTCTTGTCTTTTCTTCTTTTCTACTGTCATTTCTTGTCTTTTATTTTATTTTATTTTATTTTTTCAGGCAGCAGATGAAAAGAGCAGAAAGGATTGTCTCAGACATGCCACCTGGAAGATTCTTCACCTGCCCTCCCTGGTCCAATGTTCTATATTGATGGAAAAGTTCTTAAGCTTTCAATACCACATTACAAATTATTAGAGACCGAAAGAAAAATACCCAGGAGAAACTACTCTGTGCAGTGGTATTTGCCTAGTAGAGAGCGCATTTTGGGTTCAGGGTAGAAGGGTAAAGAACTATGAGAGAACCATGAAGGGACGGTTAGGGGGGAAGATATGTTAAAAAACACAAAGCCACAGCTCCAGGCAGCATTCAGTTACACCAGTCAAAGCAGGGCCTAAGCCTTTCACTGCATCTTGTTGAAAGGAAAGCAGGGTGGTTTTCTAGTTCGGTTTTCCAGATTGGCACTCCTGTTAATCAAGCATCTATTTCTCCTCTCACTGCCCTCAGGAGTGGCAGCTACGCAAGGTTCACAGTCCTCCAAGAATTCAACCAACAGATCCTCGGCCACGGGGAGATGCCTGCCACTGGCACCCACCTCTTCTGGGCAAAGCTTCTTATCTACAGATGCAGCCAAGACAACTTGCCTGGAAGTTGGCCAAGGACAACATGACCCAGTAGGTAGTTTGTGAACTCCAGGACTTGTCCGCACAGGTAAGATGAAAAGCAGGGGGGGTGTGGATGACATTTCCTCTGCTCTTCGAGAGACCGCTTTTATTTCCTATGTTCTCACTACCTGAAATGCTCCTCGGCCTGCTCCAGCGGAGGGAATCTCACCACTCCTAAAGGATGTCCAACCAATGCCTGCTGACAAAATTCATGCTGCTCAGAGGGGTAAACTGTGAGTGGATAACTTCTGTGAAAGTGTGACAGGTGGCACAGAAAGAGAAACTTCATTTGTTGTATTTGGTTTGTGTGGCATCTCTGAGCTGGCATGTGGGATAGAGGCAATGTTAGGATAGAGAGAGTCCGGGATGATGTAACCCCCAGCCCAGTTGCCGTGACTAGTTTTATATCAACTTGGCAAGCTAAAGTCACCTGAAAGAAGGGAACCTCCATTAATTAAAATGCATCTATAAGATCAGACTGTAGTCAGACAAACCTATGGGACATTTTCTTAATTCAAGATTGAAAGGGAGGGCCCAGCCCATTATGGGTGGGAGAACCCGGTGCTGATAATCCTTGGTTCTATAAGAAAGCAGGTTGAGCAAACCACGGGGAACAAGCCAATAAGTAACACCCCTCCAAGGCTTCTGCATCAGCTCCTACTTCCAGTTTCCTGCCCTGCTTGAGTTCTTGCCCTGATTTCTTTCAGTGATGAACTGTGATGTGGAAATGTAAGCTAAATAAGCCCTCTCCTTCCCCAACTTGGTTTTGGTCATGGTGTTTCATCACAGCAATAGAAACTCTGACTAAGACATCAAGGAACAGCAGGCGCTGCTATGAGCCTCCACAAGCATAGGAGAGAGGCATGGAGCAGATTCCCCTCAGAGCTTCCAGAAAGAATGAACCTTCCTAATGCCTTTGTAGAGTATTTCTAGCTTCTAGAGAGTCTATTGTCTATTGTCTAACTCTAGTGAACAAACAGAGAAGCTTTAGCCTAGGCATTGCTTGGTTTAATGAGTGCCATTATAATCTACAATGAACGTAACACACAATTGATAACTATAATGGTGATTATCAACTTGATACATCGACAATCATGTGGACAAGCCTCTGGGCAGTCTGTGAGGGAGAATTTAGATTAGGTTACTTGAGGTGAGAAAGAATCTAACTGTGGAAGGTACCGCTCCAGATGTTGGCATCCTGGACTGAAGAAAAAAAGAAAGCAAGCTTAACGCTTGCATTCATCTGTCTCTACTTCCTGAGTGTGGGGCACAACATGACCAGCTCCCTTCTGCTCTTGCCTCCCTGACATCCTGTAGTGATGGACTGTGCCCTCAAACTGTGAACCCAAATAAAACCCTTCTTTAAGTTGATTTTGTCAGAGATTTTGTCACAGCAGTGAGAAAGGTCACTGATACTGCTATTTATGGAAGGTCTACTTGCCAGCCTGTTTTCTCCCTGTTTTTGGTCCCATGGAAACCATAAGCCAACAGCCATGGCAGGGAGTGCCAGATGACAGCGGAGAGGGTCCATAGAACTCTATCACTCAGGGAGGAATCAGCGAGGGCTCTCAGGAAGTCCCTGTGGATGAGCGACCCTCACAGAGAACAAGCAGGGCCTTCAGTGTAGCCTCTTCCTTTCCATTAGTCTCTATATATGACAGCCAGCATTTTTTCCACCCAAATGATAGGTAAAGGTGCTTGCCACCAAACCTGATGACGTGAGATCGATCCCAGGACAACACACAGTGAAAGGAGAGAACCAACTCCTACAGCCTGTGCTCTGATTGCCACAAAAGTACCTTAGCAGGTGCACACCCTACCACACATTAATAAAATTAATAAATGTAACCTTTTATACATAATGAGAGGAGGGCCACTACTTTCCTCAGCTAATGGGTTTGGCCTTTGTCTCCTCATTTTCCCTCACTGCTAAGACTTTAAGAGGGACCACTAAGAGATACTGTAGTGAGCTTAGAAAAGTATTTGGAATCAAATGAGAGGAGGTTTTTTTGTTTTTGTTTTTTTTTTTTTTGGCAGACTTCCTTGAACCTTTCATACACTGACTTACAACAGCATACTCAGCATGGGCACTGCTACACACCACATTTCCCAAGCCTGTGGGCTAGCTTGGGGAAGCAGCATGTTGTAGAACGTAGAATGTAGAATGTTTTGAAGAATGCCTTACCAGAACTATGATGGGATTCCTGTGGTTGACTTACTCTTTCCTTCCATTCTCTTTGCTCCATGTTTCCTTCCAATAGAGCCGGACAACCCATCCCTCGGAGACCCGGTTCTGAGGTAGCTCAACTCCTACTGAAATACGAAAGGATGAGGTTGCATCCGAAATAGAAGACATCAAACGGTAAATGAGTGCACAGGTCCAAAAAGGACCTTGGCAGAGTGGTTTTCCTGTAGTCTTATAATACTTGTTTTAGTATGTACCCTCCACTACTCAGAAATGCTTGCAAGTCAAGCCCTGCAGAGCAAGCCAATAGGTAAGATGTGATGTGACCCAAACCCTCATCTCAAATAAGAGCAACCTCAAGGCAGATGCCCACTGACAACCTGTCATCTCGAGTCTCTTGGCATGCTTTGGTTGCTCTCTGGAAGATGCTAGTCCAAGCATTGGCCTTAGAAAAGCCAAAAGTGTAACATGATTCCATGATACTACAGTCTTGATTGAATGTGTCTCCCAAAATTCACGAGTGGGAAGTATAACTTACAATCCACCAGCATTGAGAGTTGGGACCTTTGAAAGCTGAGTAGATCACAAAGGTTCTAAGATTGAGTTAACTACATTACCACAGGAATGTCCTCCTCCCCCCCACCCGCCTCTTCTGCTTTCCACCATGAGATGATGCAGCAAGACCAGATGCAACTGCAACTCCTCACACTTAGGTGCCCTTACCTCCAGAACTAAGAAACCACTGCTCATTACATCCTTGAAGTATATTACAGAACAATAAACACACACATGTGTACACGCACACACACACACACACACACCATCACTAATCCATTTCAGATACCAAAACTGTTTCTTAGATGCCAGCATTTCCATACACACCCTAGGGACACCCTAGGGTATACTGATCAGCTGTAACTTCCTTGTATAGTGGTTTTTGTACATTTTCAAATGGTGGTGGGTAGGCATATGCTCAAGGCACCTAATTGCTGTGGGTTCCTTGTATAAATGATACTGTGCAGAGTCAGACAAGTCAGCAATAAAGCTACAAGCAGAAAAGTTTGGGCCAAGTTCAGAGTCCTCCTGAAGATTAGAGCTAACATGTCACTACACTACAGCATGGGCAATGTCAGCCTACACAGACCATCTTAATGCTTAAAGGGCAGTAAGTTCAGCAGCACAGGAAAGGTATAGGACCTGAGGGTTAAAATCACAGATACATGACTAATAGCTGCACAGTGGAGTGTGGCTTTGGGTGAGTGTACTGGCTGGTTTTGTGTGTCAACTTGACACAGGCTGGAGTTATCACAGAGAAGGGAGCTTCAGTTGGGGAAGTGCCTCCATGAGATCCAGCTGTAAGGTATTTTCTCAATTAGTGATCAAGGGGGAAGGGCCCCTTGTGGGTGGTGCCATCTCTGGGCTAGTAGTCTTGGGTTCTATAAGAGAGCAGGCTGAGCAAGCCAGGGGAAGCAAGCCAGTAAGGAACATCCCTCCATGGCCTCTACATCAGCTCCTGCTTCCTGACCTGCTTGAGTACTAGTCCTGACTTCCTTTGGTGATGAACAGCAATGTGGAAATAAGCTGAATAAACCCTTTCCTCCTCAGTTTGCTTCTTGGTCATGATGTTTGTGCATGAATAGAAACCCTGTCTAAGACAGGCAACTCACTCTGTAAAGTATAGAGGCTCTCACCTTGCACAGTATCTGTAATGAGATGAAACAGATACATAGCAGATAGCTAAAACCAGACTATTACTCTGGTGGATGGCCCTACATCCATGTACATATGGGCATCAGCAATCAAACTCTGGTTAAAGAAAGAAAATATGAGCTTGGAAGGGAGATTTCATGGTGGGGGAGGAGTTGGAGTGAGCACCGAGGAGTGGATATGTTTAATTATATTATATACAGATATGAAATTCTCAAAGAATAAATTAAATGTATATTTTTCTTAAAAAACAGAATATTATATCTCCATGCTTAGAATATGTCCTATTTTCTGGCTAAGCATCCTTGTTCATTAACACACACCAATGAGAAAGCTAGCAGACTAACCAATAATAGCAAAGCTACCCACTGGGACCAGAGGCTTGACTGAACACACCTTTCATCCAAACTCCTCAAGAGACTGAGATGGGAAGATCACAAGTTCAAGTCCTTCTTTAGAAACTATTTCAAAATAAAAAATGTCAAAAGGTTGTAGGGGCATATGGCTCAGTGATGGTGCATTGCCCACCATGTTCAAGGTTCAAGGGTCAACCTTATTGGTATTATCCTCCTTACGTTTCATTAACACGTTCATTTATTGAGCACTTATTATACTACTATCCATGCCAGACTCTGGACCTGAACTCCTATTGCTGCCAGCATCACCAATAGGTTCTGTTAAATGAATCTGTGTCGCCTTTGGGTTCTCCACTCTTGCAAGCGAGAAGCCTGGATCTCTCCTAGACTCCTCAGACAGTTGTGTAGACCAGTCACTCCACAGCATCCAGGTGGTGTGCATATCACGGCTCCTTGATGTTTCTCCTCTCAAGCCTTCATGGGATATTTCTCTATACGTCATGCTAGAAAACAGGGCTAAATCAGCAAAATACAAAATCTAGACTGGGTACAGAGTGGGGGACACCAGTCCTTCAGCCTGTGAGGTCCAGCTCTTCATGCTTGACAGCATTTGGCTAAGAGATTGAAGGACTTATTAATGTTGGTAATTACAATAATAACAATATACATTCAGCTGCTCCATGTCCATGGGGTCCATGATTGGACATTCTGTCAACCTCACATTGAAAGCATTTGGGGAGGAAAACATCTGTATTGAAGATGTACAGAACTCTTTTGTCCCATAAACAATAGAGAAAAACAAATGAGCTGCAGAACGCTTTCATCATATTTGGCATTAAGAGAAACTTAGAGATCATTTAAAATACATGGGAGAGTGTGCTTTATTAGATACTGGCCCACTTTCTTTTTGGGATCTGAGCATCTGCAGGTTCTAGAGTCCTGGGGAGGGGAGTCCTGAAATCAACTCCCCAAGCATGCTCTCCGAGGGGTGACTATATTTGTATCTTCTTTTAATTCTTAAGGAAATCATGTGGCACATGTTACCATCTGCATTTTATTCCTGAATAAACGAGATGTAGGCAAGTTAATCTCAATGCCCCAGAGTTGTCTAAGTATCTGGACTGGCGTCAACCCTCTGTTCTCTGACTTCCTCCAGAGGCTGGTAGACCCCTAGCACTATCCAACAGAACACGGTATAGGAAATAATTAAAAAGAACAGCAAGTTCCTGTACTTGATCCTGCTACCCTCCGCCCCAGCAGAACTCGCTGGCCAGTTCTTATCTCATGGAGACTCTCTGACTCAGAGCTCCAAAGTTTCTCCACTCCACTCGCAAAGCTCCTACTGGTGGGTCGCTACCCTGCCAGCTCCATGCTTCAAATACCCGATGGCCCTTGTGGTACACGTCAGGCAAACCCATGCTTTTCCTTTCTCTCTTGAACCTAGGTGAGCCACCACGTAAAGGAAAATACCACACAAACTTAGTTCAGAAACAACAATAACTCAATCGCTAGGCACAACAACTAAACTTCTCATCTTGTAAGCCTTATTAAATCTAAATCCCCTGGTGGTGAATCCTCACAGATCCGCCTTTGAAACTGGGAGACACTCGTAGCTACATCTTAACTTCATGCTATCCCAGTTCCCCTATCTCACTCTTGCTCTGTCTCTTCTTCTGTCCAACTCAGAAGTCCCGCCTACTCAGCCCATGATTGGCTCCTTTATTCATTAGGGGGTGGTTCACAAGAAGTCACCTGAGCACGTGACTCATTCCAGACAAACTCTCCTGGGAAAGTAGAATTAACATCAAAATACAAACAACACCAGGGCCTTCCACAACACTTCCCCCTTTCTGTCCACTTAAAAGACTTTTATCTCCGCCCCTGCATTCTTGCTGCCTCCATCTCTTAAGCTACCCCGCCCCAAACCTTGTCCCACCCCCCCACCCCACCCCCAGCGACCAAGCAGCTCCGGTTCACTTGTCTCAATGCAGGCCGTACCTTCTCAGCTATAAATCCCCTATGGTCAGTGGTCCCACATTCCAGTAACCCAGTAAAACAAAACTCTAGAAGCTTATAATTAATCAGTCAGATTTATATATCAGTAAATTCTCGATACACAAGATGCCCACAGAATAAATTCAGGGCCAATTGATAATGGTACAAGCTGGCCACCTAGATTAGACAAGTTATCCCAATTATTCTATCCCTATATGATATTATATCATCTGCCTGTGGTTATTTAAAGCCACGCGGAATCTGAATCATCCTGTTAGTCCTCCATTTTGCTTCCTTCTCCCTTCTCTTGTATCGCTCCCAGTCTCTGCAACTCTTAGCTCTGCCTCCCTTTTCCCTGTCCAATCACAGGCCCCCTGCTGCACTAATATTTAAATTAAGTTGACAGGGAAAGTCCTGCCACAAGAAAATTCGGGAATGATTGGCTCTTCCACATCTGCATGGTCTAATAGAGCAGCTACCAGCCCAGTTTGACTTTTGAGCCTGTGAAGTGTGCCTACAACAAGTGAACTTTTAACTGTTTCGTTTTCTTTCATTTTAATCCATATACCCCCTACTCCTGTGGCTAGTGGCTGCCATTTAGGACAGCGTGGGACCTTGACATTAAACTGAGCTCCACAATGTTTGTGGGTCAGCCTCTCCTATCTTTCAATAAGAAGTTCCCCCCAGAGCCAACCCTTCTGTAGCTCAAGCCTCAAACCCATGGGAGGCAATAGACAATCCCTGGCGACTTCAGGGTCCCCTGGAGGGTCCCCTATACATGCTCAGAGCCCACAGACTGTCCTTAGGGTCAGTTTGTTGTCCAGCTCATCTGATGATCAGCTGTCCCTCCACAGGACCTTGATTTTCCTCATCAGCAACACCAGAGGCTGTGAAAGCAAAATGTCATTATCACACCCATAACTTCATCGCTTAGCCAGGGTCAAAGAACCAGAACGAATAAGAAGTGGGCTTAGAAAAGAAGGGAAATGAGCATAGCATTGCTTAGGACAGAAATACAGAGGACAGGCCCATGGGGGCATCTAGCCCAAAGCCTTATTTTATTTGGTCAATACAAACTATAAGCAAGTAGAACATATTTATTGTTAAGACTTATTGGTTCTCAAGTATTTAAACACAGTGACATCTCCTCTCTCTCTCTCTGTCTCTCTCTCTCTCTCTGTCTCCCTCTGTCTCTCTCTCTCTCTCTCTCTCTCTCTGTGTGTGTGTGTGTGTGTGTGTGTGTGTGTGTATGTGTGTGTGCACGCATGCATTCATGTTCATGCATGCAGGTGCAAATGTAAGGGTACATGTGTACATATGTGCTCATGGGTGGAGGTCAAAAGACAACCTCTATGGCTGTTCTTCATATCACCCTCCTTGTGTGTCTAAAAGCAGGGTCATTCATTGGCCTGTAACAGAGAGGCTGGCTAATGAGCTCTAAGGATCTGCCTGCCTCCACTTCTCCCCTGCTAGATTTATAGAGAACACACACTACCCACATCATCTGGCCTTTTTTTTTTTTTTAATGTAGGCTCTGGGACTTGAACTCAGGTCCTAGTATTTATTTGGAAAGCACTTTCTTGGCCAAGTTACCCCAGCCTCACCGTGAAATGTCTAATAAAAATGATTTTCACACTCCTCCTGGAGCCACCTTGTAATGTCCAATGTTATGGGCATCATTTGTCTCCGCTCCCATGGCAGCTGTCTGCTGAGACAATTCCTTACCCATGGTCCTGGTTGCCCCAGCAACTGTCTTTGCTCAGTCAGCTAACCTAGCCAGCATCTACAGGCATGCATCCACGGGCATAGTCCTGAGCAACGTGCCTCAGGAGGGCCTGAAATGACACCACAGTGCTACTGAGGTATCTGAAGCTTTGGGGAGATGACAAAGGGAATTGATGTCAGGATAGACCAGTGCTTTTCAATCTTGTCAAGGCTGAAGCCCTTTAATACAGTTCCTCATGTTGTGGTAATCCTCAGCCATGAAATTACTTCCATTGATACTTCATAACTATAATTTGATACTGTTATGAACTCTGATGTAAATATCTAGTAGATATCTGATATGCAAACAACTGTTGCATATCAGGGTCTCTTGTATGCTTTCTTCCAGTACCATAAACTACAGCAAATGAACAGGAAGAACTCTAAAAGTAGAATTGTTCCTAACAAACAGACTCATGTCCTAATTCCTCTACTCACCCTCAAAGCGATTGTTCCAGCCTGCCATTTTCCTTATGGATCCCTCTGTATTCTTGCTAAGCACTGATGCTTGTGGTCTTTCCAAGACTATGCTGGTTACTTAACCCCAGGCCTCTCCCCACTCAGCAAGCCCAGCCAAATACCATACCACACAGAGAACCATTCCCTCCCTGCCTCTCTACATGGTCCTGGAGGCCGAGTCACAATTGTTGTTCAAATATTATCTCAGGATATGGCTCTGACACCTTTTCTGTTTTGATTCAGTCTTTTCACTTGAGATTTGCTCCACGTCTGTGAGATAGACAGAAAGAACTTGCACCCTTGTCAAGAGGGGCTTTGCACTTCTATATTCTCTATCTAGCCTCCAGCAGTGTCTCTGACACATGGAGAGAGTACTCAAGATAACGTTCTAGGTGAGGGCAAGTTAGACAGAACAAGCAATGGAGCAGGAACCCCTAGGTTAGGGAAGGGTAAAGTGAGCCAGCGCTAACCGCAGCTCCCAGTCTCACCTGCCCTCCTTCCTGAGTCAGCTAGTTCACCAATCTGATATTCCCTCTTCTGGTCTATGAAAAGTAACTAATAATATACATACTGTTGATAAATAATACAAACATCAGGCAGGCTGAGCAGCACTTGGCAGACAAGCACAGATGCACTCAAGAATTCAGCGATCCAGATCCTTACAGCTCATGCAGCAGAAACAAAACCACTTACATGTCTGAAGTTCATTCAGAATTCTATCCATTAACAAAATACCTAACATGACCTAACCCCCACAATGGCAAATAATGACTTGCATATCATATTTCAACATGATTGACTGTTCTCAAGAACAGAAACGAATGTCATGAGGATTGGACACACAGATTCTGTCTCCCTCGGTGCTGCTCCGGTGCTCTGTTCAAATCCAGATGTGTTCCCATTGAATTCAGCGGTAAGATTGCTTCACGGCATGGTTAAGTGGGTTAAAAATCCAAGCCGAACTGGTCCAAAACAGCAACATGTGAGAGCCTGCCTACTACCCTTCTCAGCGCTTACTGCAGCAAGTCTTTCCCATCTCAGTTGTGATCCACTTACACCTTGTTGTTCCTGTTGTTCTTGTTGTTGTTTTAGAGACTGGTCTCACTTCCTAGAAACTGAGCTCCATCAGTTCCTCCTTGTAATTTGATTTACTCCTATTTTTCTATACCAATGGGAGCCTACCTAGACTTTTCGTTAAGGTCAAATGTAATTGTTACATACCTCTACTTGGGTGTTTTCCCATTGTGGTATCCATGTGAATATTTGTGTCTATTCCCCTTTATCACCATAGCCTGCCTTATTATGTTTTTAATTCCTATCGTAGCGCTTGGTAAATGTTGCTTAGTAAGCATTTAATCTCTGAGTGAGTGAGTGCTGTGAAGGTCAAGTGAGATATCTGAGAAGAATTGTGTGAGGAGCCAATGAGCTAAGACATGTGACTCCCTTTGTTCTGGCACAGGAGCGTATTGGAACATTTGGCTTGGCTCTGTGATAAGGTTGCATGGCCAAGCCTATGCCCTCTGTGAACCTCTGCCTCCATTCCATTCCAGGCTGCAGCCAGCAGACCTTTGCCAGTCCCTACCCTGGAATCCAAAAACCAAGCTTCCAAGATGATGTGCACAAGAGGCGTTCAAGAGAGGTTGGGCCCCTGAGGGTGAGACCTGTGCAGAACAACAGTAGCAGCTGCCGAGTAGCAGCTGCCATGCCTCTGAACTCCACACGTAACTAGCCCTTCACCCCTCCAGCACATTTCCCCTTTAAAGAAAACAGTCATTAACTGGATGGTGTAACAAAACTGCATGCTCATCAGCGAGCACACCTGTTTCCTTAGAATACGCTCTTGTCTCTTAAGCTTCTGATAAGGAAAGACACTGCCTTTTTACTCAGACCAGACTGGAGTAGCTGTGCCCTCACAGAGACTCCCTGAGGTCCTTCTTTGATGACACAGAGTTGGAAACTAGGGTTCTCATGGTTGTGAACCACTCTCCTCCCTCTAGTGAGAGCTCTCAGAAAAAAAAAAAAAAACCTCCTCTCTTGTCAGCACTTCATCGCTTCACCAATGTGTGTCTTTCCAGTTCTGGTCAGCCTTGTCAACACTACCTCCAGCTTGCATGTCCCCTGGGCAAAGAATGGCAACTTGCCTAGATGTTCCTTTGAGGAATGAAAGGAAGGAAGACATTTCCCACCACATGATTCCCTGTCCTTCACCTACCTTTGTTTTGCAAGTATTTTCTTCTCCAGAAGCCACAGCCATCATAGAAGCATCAGGCTGCTGATCCAGTCATTGGCCTTCACACTCACTCTCTGGCACCTGAGTGTTTACCTGGCAAAGTCAGACCACAACGAGGAACCATCAAGTTCATACTCAGGGCAAATGCGGGGAACTCCCACAGTGGGTTTGGGGAAAGCTGAGGAGAGAGGCTAGAAGAGTGTCAAGCATTTAATGTTGTACAGGACAACTCCTTTGTTTATTCATTTGTACTTACAATCTGGATAGACCTGTGGCCTCTTGGAAATCGTCAAGACTGGTCTCCTCTCTAAAGTGGGCCCAGGGCTACAGCTCTATCAGAGACTCCAAGTCTCTTGCCACCAAGCCTTACCTGCCCCAGAGACTGGTGCTTTGCTGGCACTCAGACCCACAGAGAGCTTAAAGAAAGGATCTTTTGTAGAGAGCCAAGCATGGAAAGGCCCCTCTCAGCAATACATCCTCCCTCTGCAGAGTCTGAGCCATGTGCACCATCAGGCTCCCATGCTGTGAGTGGAGAGAAAGGGCTAGAGATGCTTGCTCGTGTGTTTTCCTAAAAATATCCAGTAAGCCTAAACTGT
Source organism: Montemys delectorum (assembly GCA_019843815.1). Taxonomy (NCBI): domain Eukaryota; kingdom Metazoa; phylum Chordata; class Mammalia; order Rodentia; family Muridae; genus Montemys; species Montemys delectorum. Next base: position 45,294 of record JADRCD010207473.1, read on the forward strand.
ACACCTGAGGCAAACTGGGAACTGCCACTTTAACAAAGCACAGCTTAGAACACAGTCTGCACATGTTCTGTGACTCGAGCCAGCCCCAGAGAGATTTGTGGCAGCATTTTATGGGTGACTAAGATTCGAGTTAAGATCAGCAGGGTTTTCCAAACACAAGCTTCTCTTGGAGAGACTGTATTTCTCACCTGCTCACCACAGCTTGCTTCAGTATGCCCCACCTCCCGGGATCTGAGAGGTGTGTTTTGCTGGACATACAATGGAGCTCTTAAGATGTTCATAGATATTATTGTCTAACCTAGGCTGGTTCCATTTTGTCTCTCCACGTAACTCTTAAAGACAGAACAAGAGAGAGGTATGTGCAACACACAACAGGAAATGCACCCGTTCATTCCACCAGCATTTAGGGTGGAGATCTGCTCTCTGGATGATGCAATTGGGGAATACCAGATGACTAAGGCCTGGTTGAATAGGGCAGATGTGAAAACAGATAATTAAGATAACACGGCCAAATGCTGAGTAAGGTTTGTACTGATGGCTGAGAGAAACGCAAAGAAGAGATAATGAGTCTTGCCAGAGGGGGATCAAGGTAAGTTTCTACCTCTGAACTGCATCTCACCAGGTGAGTTCCCTCATGAGAAAAGGGGACAGATGTATACAAAGACATGGAGGCCTGAGATCCTCTGGTATGATTGCGGTGCCTGAGGTACATATAAGTGGGAAGAAGTAGAGAAGATGTGAGTGGTTTTCTAGGTCGAAGGTCAGGCACGAACCACACCAGAGGATCTATGGTAGTTACTGGGAAAACCATGGAGGGTATCAAGCACAGCATGATTTATCAGGTTTTAGAGAGACAAATCTGGCCACCGGCAAAATGTGGCTTGTAAACAGGTTGGAAGTTAGTGTACCGGCTGGTTCTGGTGTATCAACTTGGCACAAGCTAGAGTTATCACAGAGAAAGGAGCTTCAGGTGAGGAAATGTCTCCATGAGATCCAGCTGTAAGGCATTTTCTCAATTAGTGATCAAGGTGGGGGTAGGGCCCCTTGTGGGTGGTGCCCTCCCTGGGCTGGTACTCCTAGCTTCTATAAGAAAGCAAGTTGAGCAAGCCAGGGGGAGCAAGCCAGGGGAAGCAAGCCAGTATGGAACATCCCTCTATGGCCTCTGCATCAGCTCCTGCTTCCTGACCTGCTTGAGTTCCAGTCCTTTGGTGATGAACAGCAATGTGGAGATGTAAGCTGAATAAACCCTTTCCTCCCCAACTTGCTTCTTGGCCAGGATGTTTGTTCAGGAATAGAAACCCTGACTAAGACAGTTAGTGTCAAAGGTCAAATAAAAGATAATGAAAACCTGAAAATATTTTTGTGACAAAATGTCCAAGCTAACCTTCCTAAAGGAAGGATATGATATCTTGGCTTACAGTTTCAAGGTCCACGATCGCTGACCGATCATCGGCTCTATGTGGGTGAGCCAAGAGTAAAGGACCAAAAAATAAAATATGCTGTAATTAAAGCTGCTCGCCTTATGGCAGCCAGGAAGCAAAGAAGGAGTGCAGCGAGAACCAGGGTCTCCATCTACTTTTCAAGGGCATCATTCTTAACTAACTCTCTCCCTGCAGGCCCATCTCCTAATATTCCACTGCATCCCAACAGCATTGCCATCTGAAGACCAGAACTCCAGTATAGGAGCCTTTGTGGGATACTTAAGGCCAAACTCAAACAGGGAACCAAGCATGAAGTCTTTAGAAAATGGTGTCATTAACACTTAGTGGTTAACTAAATTTGAAGAATGAGGTAGGTAGTCAAGAGTGATTTTTAACTTGGTTAATTGAGATGATGGTGGTGGTGGTGGTGGTGGTGGTGGTGGTGGTGGTG
>JADRCD010207474.1:0-35879 GCA_019843815.1 Montemys delectorum
GTGTGTGTGTGTGTGTGTGTGTGTGTGTATGTGTGTGTGTTTAGGTCAATAATTTTCAGGAGTCAGTTCATGGAAGGGTCTGGGATGGAGCTCAGCCTGTAAGGCTTACACTGCAAGAACTTCTACTTGCAGAATCATATTGTTTGCTTACAGTGAAGAATTTTTTAACTTAGTTTGTCTGCTTTCTCAAAGAGATGTATTTTAACTTGCTCCTCAGCATGTGTATCTGTGAGTAAGAAGATGTGCCTGTGCCAAGGCTGGAGGGAGAGCACAGCAGTTAAGAGTACTTGCTGCCCTTGTTGAGGTCCGGAATGCAGATTCCAGCATTTGTGATCGGGTGCATGCCTGTAACTCAAGCTCCAGGGGCGTCTGACCCCACCTGCTCTGGACACCTGCACTCACATGCACATACTACATACACATGCACACACATGCATAGTTAAAGTAAAAGTTTTTTGGAAAGTTCATATACCTTGTGATTTAATAACTGTCTTTTAACTTATATGGTATTAATCATTAATTCATCTCATGCTTGATAAATACCCGTGTCCTCCAGTTGCAATGTGATAAAACTACCTGCAAAATTTAGTGAATAAAATAACTATTTTATTCTTTCTGTGGCTTCTGGGTGTCAGAACTCAGTCAGCATGCTACAGATAGCTTATCTTTATTCTGCAGTGTCTGATATCTAGGCTAGGAAGAACTGAAGGACTCAGACTACTAGTTAGACCAGTGGAAACTGTGATCAGAATGTATTATATGAAAAATAATTTTCAAGAAAATATTCCTTTGAAAAATGACTGAACAGGAGTGGTAGGGGTGCTGGGGTCAGTGTGAAAAAGCTCACTCACATATCTGGCCTCCAGCCAGGGCTCACAGAAAGGTTGATTTTCAGGTAGGTTTGTCTCCGAGAGTGTCTGCCTATGACTGGCACTCACAGCCTGGTACTCTGAGTGTAGCTCAATGTCTCAAGCTATTATCTAAATAAGAAGGTAGAATTTGTGTTGCTTTCTTTGGAAGAGGGATATGTCATTCTTTACTGTTGTCTGTTGCTCAACAAGGCTACAAAAATGTACTTAAAGACAATATAGTCCAGTTCCCATCCCTCAGTAATAGAGATTTTAAGAGATTTGTGACCCCTTTAAGATTGTAAGGCTTTTGTTTTTTGTTTTTTCTTTCTTTTATTAGATGTTTTCTTTATTTACAATATCGCCTTTCCCAGGTTCCCCTCCAAAAAAAGAAAGAAACAAAAACTAAAACAAAGCCTTGTTCCCTCCCCCCTCCCCCTGCTCACCACCCTACCCCCTCCTGCTTACTGGCCCTGGCATTCCCCTACACAGGGGCATAGAACCTTCACAGGGCCAAGGGCCTCTCCTCCCATTGATGACCAACTTGGCCATCCTCTGCTGTACATATGCTGCTGGAGCCATTAGTCCCACCATGTGTACTCTTTGGTTGATGGTTTAGTCCCTGGGAGCTCTGAGGGTACTAGTTAGCTGCAAATCCTTCAGCTCCTTGGATCCTTTCTCTAACTCCTTCATTGGGGACCCTGTGCTCAGTCCAATGGATGACTGTGAGCTTCTACTTCTGTATTGGACACTGTCAGAGCCTCTCAGGAGACAGCTATATCAGGCTCCTGTCAGCCAGCACTTTCTGGCATCCACAATAGTATCTAGATTTGATGATTGAATATGGGAAGGATTCCCAGGTGGAAGTCTCTGAATTGTCCTTCCTTTAGTCTCTGCTCCATAGTTTGTCTCTACAACTCCTTCCATGGGTATTTTGTTCCCCCTTTTAAGAAGGATCAAAGTATCCACACTTTGGTCTTCCTTCTTCTTGAGTTTCTTGTGGTTTGTAGTTTGTACTTTGTGTATTCCGATCTTCTGGGCTAATATCCACTTATCAAAGAATGCATACCATGTGTGTTCTTTTGTGATTGGGTTACCTCACTCAGGATGATATTCTCCAGATCCATCCATTTCCCTAGGAATTTCATAAAGTCATTGTTTTTAATAGCTGAGTAGTACTCCATTGTATAGATGTACCACAATTTCTGTATCCATTCCTCTGTTGAGGGACATCTGGGTTGTTTATAGTTTCTGGCTATTATAAATAAGGCTGCTATAAACATAGTGGAGCATGTGTCCTTATTACATGTTGGAGCATCTTCTGGACATATGCCCAGGAGTGGTATAGCTGGGTCCTCTGGCAGTACTATGTCTAATTTCCGGAGGAACTGCCAAACTGATTTCCAGAGTGGTTGTACCAGCTTGCAGTCCCACCAGCAATGAAGTAAGGTTTTATTAGTAAGTTTTCTTCTGGCCTGCTTGACAGCTACTTCAAACCTCAGTCTTTCAAGACTATTCTCTATACTATGGAAGCCCATCATCCAGTTATGATAACTGTTAGAGACTGGTGTGGATACATACACCTTTAATCTCATCACTTAAGAGTTAGAAACAATTATATCATGAGTCCATTGCCAGCCTAGACTATATACAAGTGAGTCCACTGTCAGGTTAGACTGTCTCAAACAAGCAAACTAAAGTAAGAGTGAGCAACACAATAAATGGGAATCTGTTAGTATTTTCTTTGTCTCCTATGCTTTCTTCAATTAATTATAATTTTAATATTATAATCACATCTTTTATGGCCTATCTTTAATGGTGTTGTTTTAGGTTTGTTTGTTTGTTTGTTTGTCTGTTTGTTTGTTTTGCGAGACAGTGTTTCTCTGTATAGACCTGGCTGTTCTGGAACTCACTCTGTAGACCAGGCTGTCCTCAAACTCAGAAATCCGCCTGCCTCTGCCTCCCAAGTGCTGGGATTAAAGACATGCACTACCACTGCCCGGCTGTCTTAGTTTTTTCTATACCTTGTTCATTGCAGCAGTTTCTCATACTGCTATTTTCAGTCTTAAATCTCCTTTAATTTACTGCCACTAAATGATTGTCATAAACACTATCATCATATCACTGATGATAAGCCATATTTAAGCTTCAAATGAATGGTAAAAGGTCACATTATTTCTCTACTTACCTTAGGTTATTTCTTGCTCTCAGAAATTTCACAAGTTGTTTTAGAAGCTGGGCTACTAGGTGCCTACAGCGTGGCTCTTTCTTACATGCATTTTGTATATCTGTTTTGTAACCACTTTTTCTCTCTTTTTGTTTATTATTTAGTAATTTTTATTTGTAGGTCAAAGCTGTTTCAACATTTCTGTCTGCCATGCCCCACTTCTCCAAAGCAGTTTTGTTTTCTTCTTTATGGTTGCTACCTATACAGTACATAATTCTACCATTTGTTACAACATGCATATTTATTTACATGTCTGCCTGCTTTAGTAAAATGTAAGCTTCTTATGAGGAAGTGTTTAATGCATTTCCATGTGAGTTTAGTATCACCTCTTTGACATGGAATTACTGCTAGTTTATTCAGGGAGTTTGGGGGATGGAAGGGAGAAAGAATATGGATATAAGGCCATGGTTATAGTGATTAGGAAAACGTGGATAACTTTTAAGAGTAAAGTGTCATAAGAATGAGAATGTAGACCGTAAAAAGCAGATTTCAAAATATAAAGAAATAGTAGCAGAAAAAACAAAGACTGGATAGATAATAAGGAAGGCAGGAGGGAAAGTGGAAAATTTGATAAATGAAGAGAAACATATAAATTGTGATATAATGAACAAGAGGATTTTGTTTATCTCTTTATTCTTTAAGCAGTAAGGTAGTATTGAAATTGGGGAAAATTAGAGGTAGTAAAGAGAGCCATGGCTCTGACATCGGTCAGAGGTTATGGGGAGGAGATAGGATCTGAACAAGACCATGTGAGGTGAAGGTAAAAGGGGAACTGAGTAGTATGGTTTCATTTTTATTAAAATAGTCATAATGTCTTTTCATCCTCCCCAGCTCCAGTCAGATCTTACTCACTTTTTTACCCATTCAACTTAATGTTCTTTTGCTTTCTTAAAAAAAAACCGGAAACAAAAACAAACAAAAAACCCAGGAAAATAATAAAACAAAAACAACCCTCCCCGTTAAAGAAGAAGAAAATCAACAGACAAGCAAAACAGCAAAAGAGTGAAAATTAGTGAGACAGAAAACACAAAAACAAAACAAAAAAGTGCACACACACACAAACACACACAAAACAAAACAAAACAAAGAGGAAAAACCTCAGTATGATATCTACAATACCCCTCAGGCCTCTGTTTGCTTATATTTTATATTCATTATATATAAAACTTGGTGTAGTTTTATTCCTTAAAAAAACATTCATGTTTTATTTATTTTTATCTTGTATATTTCATCATAACATACCTTTTTGTTTCTCAAATCCCTAATTTAATTAATTTTTTAACACTTAACTGTAGAGCATTATTGATTAGTTTATTTTCAAGTTACTGTACTAAAGTGCAAGTTTTGAAGCTTGCCACTGAAATGATTTCTGACTGCATAGCATTTGCATCTCAGACTTTCAGATTAGGGATGTCCAAATGGTAAGTCTACATAAATATTGCAGAAGCTTCTGTCCTGCTTTCTTCTCTGTTGCTGTGATAAAATATCCTGTCAGAAAAGCATTCCATGAGCTCGTATTTAAGGGATATAATGAAGGTCACCACCTATCATTAAGGGAATTCAAAGCAGGAACTTGGAACAGCTAGTCACATCAGATGCATGGTCAAGAACACAAACAGGTGCATGTACTCTAGCTGATTTGTTTTCAATTTAATTTCTACATTCTTATCCAGATCAGAAATTGCCTCCGAGGTAGTATTGCACCCACAATGGATGGTGTAATCCATATTAATAGTTAGTTAAAACAAGCCGCCATACAAGTGCCCACAGGCCAACCTACTATTGCTAATACTTCATTGAGACTCACATTCCCTAAATTCCAAAATCTGAAGTCCCACGTTCTTAATTTTGCTTATTGTTGCTGAGGTCTTCTGATATCCAATCTTTTCCTAATTGAGCCTTATCTGCTCCTTCAAACTCTTATCTTGCTTTAGAGAAGTGGTTCTCAACCTTTTATGTGGTGATCTCCAACCATAAAATTATTTCCATTGCTACTTCATGACTGTAACTTTGCTCCTATTATGAATTATTATGTAAATATCTGTTTTCTGGTGGTGTTATGTGACCTCTGTGAAAGATTCCTTCAATCGCCATAGGAATCGCACCCCACAAGTTGAGAAATACTGCTGTCAAGCATCTGTGTTTGCCGAACATCAGGTCTTCATGATCCACTGATTGTCAAGACTGGTTTCTTATCATACCTTTGATTTCAGTATAAATTCTGCTCTTACATAGATATGCCTGCTTTCTCCGGTCTTGTTCTGTACCATGTATATTTGCTTCCTAGGTCTAGAAGTTTTTGATGCAGTTTTTAATTTACCTGCTTATTGTCCATCGTTTGTCATGCCCTCTCATCCTCATTGCAGCGTAGCTCATCTATAACGTCTGTCCTCTCTACAGTGTGAAAATGCATCTCTGAAAGAACAGATGGAGGCTATCAGCAAAGAGCTGGAGATTACAAAGGAAAAGCTCCATACCATTGAACAAGCCTGGGAACAAGAGACGAAAGTAGGTAAGGAGTCTCACTACCCTAGAAATACTAAGTGATAAATATCGAACAGTGCTTTTTGTTTTTTTATTTATTTTTTTCCTTTTTGTGCTGAAAAATTCTCTTTTGTAGCAGAATGCATGGATGTAGTATTAAAATTATGTTATAAATTTATGATTCAATACTAGCTGTTTCTATTTTTATTTTTTATTAATTTATTTATTCACTTCCCATCCCAATTACAGCCCCCCTCCCTCCTCCTCTTCCAGTCCCACCCTCACAAATCCCTCCCCCATTGCCTCCTCCCCTTCTCTGAGGAGAAGGGGAAGCCCCACTTGGGTACCACTCTGCCCTGGGACATCAAATTACAGCAGGACTAAGCATGCTCTCCCACTGAGGCCAGACTCAGGGAAAGGGCTCCAATGACAGGCAACTGAGTCAGAGAAAGACCCAGTTCCAATTGTTAGAGGACCCACATGAAGACTGATTTTAATTATTATAACAGTAAAAGCTAGTGATAATTTTGAAATACATGTTTTTCTGAGGGCAAAGTTTATGTGTTGTAAACTCTTTGATACCTTTTACCTTAAAATGTCAAAGAAAATATGAGGATTTATATTGCTTATATTTGCAGCAGTATATCATCTTAATTCTCTTATGTATGTTTTTATTTTTATATATTTTAAATAATAAACATTACTTGTTATATGCTATTCCAAGTATTTCCATATTTCAATCATTTTTCTTATAGAATTTTATGCAGTGTTTGAGTGATTATGATTAAAGCATTAGTGTTTTTTACTTTTGCCATTATGTAGAATGTTACAAAGATCTTCATCTATACCTGACTTGCCATGTTATTGAATATAAAATTGTAATATGATAGTATTTGGTATTGCATGATTATAATGACCAAAATAATGCTCATGATTTGAGATTATCTTGTAGAGTTACTTAGTCATATCACTTAAGACTTACTGTTGACTTTGGTGTTTGGTAACTTTAAAAATATTACACCTATAAAGTCACACTGCTGCCCTGTATTGTCCCAGTACTTCCATAACAAGTGTTCATTTACTGCTTGTTAAAATCCTCCAACCTGTGACAGCTCTACATTGACCTTCACACGAGTATTTCAGTAATATTACAGTTTTTATTGTCATTTGATAAATAGAGATGTTTATTCTAGAAAGAATACATGGATAAGCATCAGAGAAATAGGGATAAATAAATATAATACAGACATGTCTTCATTCAGAAAGTTCATAGAACTGTGCTATTTTTTACACCTCTTCTGAATTACCTTTTGTCTGTTGTATTGTTGCACATAGGAAATGACTCAAACATGGATAAGGCAAAGAAATCAATGACAAATAGTGACATTGTTTCTATTTCAAAGAAAATCACTGTGTTGGAAATGAAGGAATTAAATGAAAGGCAGAGGGCTGAACACTGTCAGAAAATGTATGAACACTTAAGAACTTCATTAAAGCAAATGGAAGAACGTAATTTTGAATTGGAAACCAAGTTCACCGAGGTTTGATACAATTTTTATCCTGTAAATAGACATTCGATAGTAACACTAAATTATTGCTAAAAACTTTGCTTCTCTAAGCTTGCATATGCATACAGCATTTGCATTTTATGTAATGGATATATAGATTATTCTTTTAAAATCTCAATTGCTTTACATCAAAGCACTTGTTTCTGTAAACAGATTCTTTCTTGCTAATGGTATGGTTTTGTTTTTAATAAGAGGAAGAATGTTGTTTCTTTAAAAAGTAAGTTGTCTTACAATCTCATCTCTTTGTTCATTCTCTTTTATACTCCAGAACCTGTTTGGGATCTGAGACTATAGTAAGAGGCAAAATAGTTTAAAATCTCTGTTTTCAAAAACTTTAATAGCAGGTAATTAAAGATACTAAGTGTGGTCTGAATTAAGCAGTCTGCAGATACTCCACAACATATGAATGAATAACACCTTGCAGATGCTTAGGTTGAGATAGATTTCAAAGCATAATATCATTTTTTTCTTTTAAGATATTTAATGTTAATAAAAATTTAGATAATTTCATAACATTTATAAAGTTTTGTTATCTCACTTGGATTTATTTGTAAGTACTTTGCTTATATTCTAAATTCTTAAGTAGTGATTGCCTAACATAAATAATTTATGACAGAATTAGACTATTACTCTACCTTTTTTATAATTGACTAAGGGAAAGTAAAGAAGACTTTAGTACTCAAGAGACCAGAAGTTATGCGTCCAGACTGGAGCTGTAGTTCATAGTTAGCACAGGTCTTGGGTTCTGTTCTCAGCCTAAGATAAAATAGAATAAATAAAATAACATTGTCCCTGGGAATATTTTGTTGTTATTGCTTTTCCCATAGCTTACCAAAATTAACCTGGATGCACAAAAAGTGGAGCAGATGTTGAGAGACGAATTAGCTGATAGCGTGAACAAGGCAGTAAGCGATGCTGACCGACAGCGGATCTTAGAGTTAGAGAAGAGTGAAGTGGAGCTCAAAGTTGAAGTGTCTAAGTAAGTGGACAAAAACAGTTTCATCATTTGATGGATCTATTTGATTTGTCTTTAAGTTCAGTTACAAATATATGAAGCAGTATCTATACTCAATTTTTTTTTTTTTAAGAAGAGGATTAATATCCTGGTTGTTTTTTAACCATTGAAGAGGAAATGACATCACACAGTTTGGTTTTTTCCCCCTGAGTGTAGGGATGTGACTGTAGAAGACACTAAAGTTGAAACTGAAACCATGTACGGTCCATGTCTTACTCATATTGCCTGTTTTGGGGGACGTAGAGATGGAAGAGTCTCTTAGTATTTAGTTTATTCACTTTAAAAAGAAAGGAATTTTACTTTTTTATAAGGTTGATATAAACATAATTAATTCATATATAGTTTTAATTTAATTTTCTTAGGAGCTAGCTATGTGATAGGTATTGTGTAACACATCAGACATATTAACTCATGAACTCTTGCTTACCAGCACTTAGGTAAATTGTTTTTCATTTGGCAGTAGAAAATGTGCCCAGGTAGATACTATCCGCTCCCTCTTCTGTCAGGTTCCGCTTTAGTGGGTGATCATAAGGAGCTTTGAGTTAATGGGTCAAGGACAAGTAACTAGTAAATTTGTATGTGTGTGTGTGTGTGTGTGTGTGTGTGTGTGTGTTTATTCATAAAATTATACCCACCCGTTTACAACCTTAAGAGTTCCTTTGGGGTAATCAGTCATTTTTAATGCTTCACATTGTGATTGACTTGTTTCTTTCTTCACATAAACCTTACCTTGTAAGATGACTAGTTTATAATTATGCATTTTATCATATTTTTATTAACCACTAACTATAGAGGCCTTCTGATCAATATGAGGAAACCTGATGTTTATGTCCCACTTAGCTCACATTGTTCCTCTCCAAACAAGACTTTTTTATTTAGCTTTGTGATTACAGAAATCATAAGGGAAGTTTGTCTAAATGCCTAATTTGTGTGTGTGTGTGTGTGTGTGTGTGTGTGTATCTTAGCTAATGAATAAATCTTAGTAAATGAATCACATTTTCTATATGTAACATGACTTTCAAATATAATAGAAAGTTCTGTGTATGAAGCCCTTTACTTCCATACTGGGAAAATTAAAATGGGAATTTTACATTGACTCTTAACTGCAGTGGCAAAGGTTAACCTATCTCTTGACCTACCATTTTCTTTGTTCCCTTTACAACTCAGTATTAGTCCTTCTTCTCTTCCTAGCATGCCCTCACAAAAGTCCTTCCCCCAAGCTCCCTTATCCTTTTCTTTTGAGAAGTGGAACCCCTCCTTGGGGTATCAATCCCCCACCCCCTCAGTTTCTGATCCCCACACATCAAGTAACTGTGGGACTAGGCACATCTCTTCCTACTGAGGCCTGACAAGGCTGTCCACTTAGGGACACAAGATCCAAAGACAGGCAGGCAGGCAACAGGCTCAGAGACAACTTCGTTCCAGTTGTTTGAGGAACCCAATTGGAGACCAAGCTGCTGGTCTGCTACATGTGCAGGGGGATTAGGTCCAGCCCCTACTCACTCTTTGGTTGGTGATTCAATTTCTGGGAGCCCCCAAGGGTTCAGATTAGTTGACTCTGTTGGTCTTTCTGTAGAGTCCCTTTGTCCTCTTTGGATCTCTCAATATTTTTCCTAACTCTTCCATAAGATTCAGTGAGCTCCATCTAATGTTTGGAGGTGAATCTCTGCATCTCTTTCCATTGGCTATTGGGTAGAGCCTCTCTGAGGTAGGTTCCTGTCTTCAAGCATGAGAGAGTATTATTGTTATTGTCAAAGATTGGTTCTTGCCCATGGGATGGGTCTTAAGTTGGGCCAGACATTGGTTGGCCATCCCCTCAGTATCTGCTCCATCTTTGCTCCTGCACATCTTGTAGGTAGGACACATTTTCAGTCTAAGGCTTTATGGATGGGTTGATGTTCTTATCCTTCTACTGGGAATCCTGCCTAGCTACACTAGGATCTATATCCACTTCAGGATCTATATCTACCATTGATAGGAATCTCATAGAGTCATCCTCTTAGACCCTCTCCTCATCCCAGGTCTTTGACACCTCCTAGAGATTGCTGCCCCCCCCCCCGGCCCCCAGCTGATCTCTCTTCTATCTCCCCTGCTCTCCTTACCTATATGATCCACTCTACCACTCCCCTACCATCCCCTCTTCCACACAGATCCCTCCTTCCATCCATCTCCGATATCTATTTTGTTTTCCTTTCTGAGAAAGATTCAAATATCCTCACTTGTGGTCTCCTTGTTTTAGGCTTCTTTGGGTCTATTGATTATAGCATGGTTATCCTGTACTTAATGGCTGGTATCTACTTATAAATGACTACATTCTGTACATGTCCTTTTGGCTCTGGGTTACCTCACTCGGGATGATATTTTCTAGTTCCATCCATTTGCCTGTGAAATTCATGATGTCCTTGTTTTTAATGACTGAGTAGTATTCCATTCTGTAGTGTAGATATACCACATTTTCTGAATCCATTCTTCAGTTGATAAACATCTAGGTTTTTTTCCAGTTTCTGGCTCTTATGAATAAAGCTGCTATGAACATAGATGAGCAAGTGTCCCTGTGGTATAGTAGGGCTTCTTTAGGGTATATGCCCAGGAGTATATCTGGGTCTTGAACTAGAACTAGTCAGTCTTCTGAGAAACCACCAAATTGATTTCCAGAGTAGTTGTACAAGTTTGCATTCTCACCTGAAAAGGAGGAGTATTTCCTTGCTCCACAACCTCTCCAGCATGTGCTGTCCTTTGAATTTTTGATCTTAGCCATTCTGATTGGTGTAAGGTGGAATCTCAAGAGTCATTTTGATTTGCATGTCTCTGATGATTAAGGACTTTTAACATTGCTTTATGTGCTTTCAGCCATTCAGGACTCCTCTGTTGAGAATTCTGTTCTTTCTACCCACTTTTTAATTGGGTTATTTGGGTTGTTGGAGTCTAACTTCTTCAGTTCTTTATATATTTTGGATATTAGCCCTCTGTTAGAATTAAAGTTAGCGAAGAACTTTTCCCAATTTACAAGCTGCCCTTTTGTCTTGATGACAGTGTCCTTTGACTTTGATAATTGGTATCTCTCTAGAAAAATCATGTTTAAATTAGATTTTCCAACTTTGTAGAGTACAGGCTTTTGAAGTAAGGCCTAATGATTCTTTGAATTTCCTCAGTGTCCATTGTTATGTTTCCCTCTTCATTTCTGATTTTGTTAATTTGGGTACTATCTCTCTGCCTTTTAGTTTGGTTAAGGGTTTGTCTATCTTGTTGATTTTCTCAAATAACAACCTCTGGTTTCATTGATTATTTATATTATTCTCTTTGTTTCTAATTGACTGCTTTCAGTCCTGATTTGGATTATTTCCTGCTGTTATTATTATTATTTATTCTACTCATAGTTGTGTTTGCTTCTATTGCAAGTATACTTTTAACTTGTTAATATGAGAATGCTCCAATTTCTTTATGAGGGCATTTAGTGCTGTGAACCTTCTTAGCATTGTTTTCATCTTGTCCCATAAGTTTGGGTATATCGTGTCCTTGTTTTCATTAAATTCTAGAAAGTCTTTAATTTATTTATCTTTTCCAGTGATCATTGAGTAGAGAGAGTTGTTCAGTTTCTATGAATATGAACACTTTTTGTTGTTTCTATTGTTGTTGAAGTCCAGCTTTAATCCATGGTAATCTGGTAATATGCCTGGGGATATATTTCAATCTTCTTGTATCTGTTGAGATTTGCTTTGTAATATATTATAGACTATATGGTCAATTTTGGAGAAAGTATTGTAAGGTAATGAAAAGGAGGTATTTTGTGTTTATGTGTGTGTTTGAGTGAAATGCTCTATAGATATCTGTTAGGTCCATTTGAATAATAACCTTCGTTATTTTCATTATTTGTCTGTTTAGTTTCTGTCTCAATGACCTGTCCATTGGTGAGAGTGGGGTGTTGAAGTCTCCACTGTTAACGTGTGGGGTTTGGTTTCTGATTTAAGCTTTAGTAATGTTTCTTTTATGAATGTGGGTGCCCTTGCATCTGAGGCATACATCTTCAGAATTTAGATGTTCTTTTGGTAGACATTTCCTTTGATCAGTATGAAGTGCCCTTCCTTGTATCTTTTGATTACTTTCTGTTTGAAGTCTGTTTTATTAGCTATTAGGATAGCTACTCCAGCTTGTTTCTTGGTGTCCTTTTGCTTGGGAAACCTTTTTCCATCCCTTATACTAAAATAATGACTATCCTTGATGCTGAGATGTGTTTTTTATATACAGCAGAATGATGGATTCTGTTACAATCCATTCTGTTAGGCTGGGTTATTTTACATTGATGTTGAGAGGTTTTAATGACCAATGATTCTTACTTCCTGTTACTTTGATGTTGATGGATGTTGAGTGTGTGTGTTTCTCTTCTATTGATTTTAATGGTGTAAAATTATTTATTTCTTCTGTTTTCTTGAGTTTAATTAGTCTCATTGTATTGTAGTTTTCCTTCTAATAACCTCTGTAAGACTGGGCTAATGGAAAGGTATTATTTAAATTTGTTTTTTTCATAGAATATCTTGGTTTGTCCATCTATGGTAATTGAAAGTTTTTCTGGATATTGTAGTCTGGGTTGATATCTGTGGTCTCTAGGGGTCTGCAAGACCTCTGCCCAGGCCCTTCTAGCTTTTAGAGTGTCAGTTGAGAAATCAAGTATAATTCTGAAATTGGGTGCCTTTATGTGTTACTTGGCCTTTTCCCTTGCTGCTTTTAATAATATTTCTTTGTTCTGTGCATTTAGTGTTTTGATTGTTATGTGGCAGGAGGATTTCCCTATCTAGTCCAGTCTGTAAGCTTCCTGTACCTTTATAGACATCTCTTTTTTTAGGTTAGGGAATTTTTCTTCTATGATTTTGTTGATGTTTTCTGGGCCTTTGAGCTAAGAATCTTCTTCTTCTGTTCCTATTTTTCTTAGGTTTAGTCTTTTCATAGTGCTCCAAATTTCCTGGATGTTTTATGTCATGAGTTGTTTAGATTTCACATTTTCTTTGATGTATTGATTTCTTCTATTTTATCTTTTTACACCTAAGATCCTCTCTTCCCTCTCCTATATTCTGTTGGTGATGCTTATGCCTGTAGTTCTTGTTCTCTTCCCTAGGTTTTCCATCTCCAGGATTGCCCCAGTTTGTATTTTCTTTATTGCTTCCATTTCCCTTTTCAGGTCTTGGACAGTGTTATTCATATCCTTTACATCTTTGATTTTATTTTCCTGTATTTACATTTATTTGCTTCCTCTTTTAATGCCTCTGTTTTAATGTATTTTCCTGTATATCCTTAAGGGATTTATTCATGTCCTCTTTAAAGGCCTCTCTGATCTTTATAAGACTGGAGTTAAGACTCTTCTTGTGCTTCAGTTTCATGGGAATATACAGGGTTTGTTATAGCATGGTAGTTCCATAGTTCCAGATTGCCCTGGGTCTTGTTGATTGTGTTTTTACTCTGTCCTTACACATCTGGTTTTCCCTGGTGTTGTATGGATGATCTTGATGGCAACAGGACTTCTCAGGAAGGTGGGGTAGCTGTGGGCCAGAGAGTGGAGGTCAGAGTACCCTACTCTCTTGGCTCTGTTCCAGTCAGACCCAGCTGGCGTGGTGGACAGATCCAACTAAGATGGGTGGTTGTGCAGGATATAAAGCTAGTTAGTTTGGGGACACGCAAAGATTTCCACGGGGAAGCAGGACACTCTTGGGGTCACATCAGACTCCTCCAGAGCAAGAAGCAAGTCCAGAGCTAGACAGTAGTACTCAGGGGATTGTATGGGTCTCCCACCTCTGCAGGCTGTTCCAGGCAGATCACCTGGGGTAATAGACAGATCCAGCTAGGATGGGTGGTTGGGCAAGGTTCCAAGCTGGATAGTTTTAGAATCCCAGAAGGTTTCCACAGGGAAGCAGGAAGCTTCTGGGTTCCCAGATGTCTCCTCTGGACCAAGGAGCAAGGCCAGAGCTAGGCCATGGACCTACCATTTTCTAAATAAAATAAAAAGTATCTTAGGAAAAATGTGTGGGAGGAAGTGTTCTCTGACAGCCTGCATTTAATTTATAAAATGCCATCTGTTAAGTGAAATTGGGATAATTACTTATGTCATTTTCTTTCAAAATGTATATATTATGCTATACTACAGGTTAAAGACTTTCCAAAATAGGAGATGTTTTTTGATCACATATAAAATTAGGTTTCATGGAATAGTTTAAGAGACCTTTGAACTCTTTTAAGTTTGATTCAATGAAGAGACTCAAAAACTAAATTGCTTTTCTAAACGGGTATCTCAAAATTGGAGGTTTTGGTATTTACTGAATTGTTGCTTAAATATGTTATCACTTTCTAGACTGAGAGAGATTTCTGATATTGCTAAAAGACAAGTTGATTTTTTGAATTCGCAACAACAGTCCAGGGAAAAGGAAGTGGAATCCCTCAGAACGCAGCTGCTGGACTTCCAGGTGCATATATAGTGTTAGCTCCTGCCTAGTCTGTTGTTTCCTAAGCTCACCTGAGACATTGCCATTTGAGGGTAGTGCTATTCAGATGTTAGTGCATCAGTAAAAAGCTGCTCCTGTTGTTTGGGACTTTAGAGAATATCTTTCACTTGAAATATCTATAGATGCATTTCACTGCTGCTGGTCGGTTAACACACTGAGGAGTACTAATTAGTGAATCTTTAACAAACTAATGCAGAGTAATTAATGAATCTTTACTGACTATTTTCTCTTGTATGTATATGTAGTTTTTCATATATTCCATGTTCTATAGTTTTTAGAGGATTAAAAGATGTTCATTGTATATATCAGAATTGTGCTGTTAATGTTATCTGTGAATTATAAGGCAAAAATAGAAATTTAAGTGTGCTTCATTTGTTTTTTGTTTTTGTTTTTGTTTTTGTTTTAAATCTCATGTGCCAGTGTTTTAAAATTTATTTACTGAACCGTGATTTTGAACCCATGACATATTTGTTGGTAAATATTTATTTTTTGCTGTTAGGCACAATCTGATGAAAAGGCGCTAATTGCCAAGTTACATCAACATGTTGTCTCTGTTCAAATTAGTGAGGCCACTGCTCTTGGTAAGTTAGAGTCAGTTACATCCAAACTCCACAAGATGGAAGCCTACAATTTGCGCTTAGAACAGAAATTGGATGAAAAAGAGCAGGCTCTCTACTATGCTCGTTTGGAAGGTAGAAACAGAGCAAAACACCTGCGCCAAACCATTCAGTCTCTACGAAGACAGTTCAGTGGTGCTTTACCCCTGGCTCAGCAGGAAAAGTTCTCCAAAACGATGATTCAGTTGCAAAATGATAAACTTAAGATAATGCAAGAAATGAAGAATTCTCAACAAGAACACAGAAATATGGAAAACAAAACATTGGAGATGGAATTAAAATTAAAAGGCTTAGAAGAATTGATAAGTACTTTAAAGGATGCCAGGGGAGCCCAGAAGGTAAAACTTGATCTGAAATGTAGTATTCCCATGTTTTATAATAATATTGCTCTTAGTGTGTAGCTGTGTAAATATGTTTAATATGCATCTAAAATGCTAATTGGTTAGCTTAGATTTTATGAATTGGGAATTTAGGCATTCATAAGCAAGTATCTTTAGGAAAATTACTCTTTGTGTGTAATAGAATTTTAAACATTTTAGAAAAGTCCAAGTATATAATAAGTATAATAATTTTAAATGATTTAATATAGTGATCAGTTGATTGCTACTTTGCATGAATATTTCCTGTTTGAATTGTCTGTTTTTCTGTGTTTTCACTTGTAGATATTTCTTGTGTATACTTTGAGTTTTCATAGAGCTCCATTTTATTTTTCAAAGACTAGCTTTTACTTTAATTTGTGAAGAGTTAAATGGTAAACAATTGTCTTTCAGTTAAGTCCTATTCCCTGTGCTAGAAATAATTACAATTTCCTTTTTTTTTTAAAAAAAAATATTTCTTGGGTAGATTTCTAAAAGTGATTTCTTTGATAGTTTTATATATATATAATATATACATATATATAATATTACACATATAATGAATTGTGGTCATACTCACCTCTCTATTTTTTCCTCCTTGTCCCTCACCCAGCACCACATCCTCCCATCAAATCCTGACTCATGTTTCATTTGTTTCTGTTGTCATTTTGTAACTTGCTGAGCTTCCTCAGCACCATTCACGTGGTCATGGGTATGATGCTGTCCACTGGAGCACGAGAGAGTGACCAATAACTCCATCATTGTAGAAAAGGCTAGGATTTCTGTTTTTCATTTGTACCAATATGTCAAAAACATGACTGCAGTCAGCACTCAATAAATAAGTGACAGTGAATAAGAAATTGAAAGCACATGTTACTAAGAGCTGGTTATTCATTTGGAAATAATTTGAAGAATGTTTTGTTCTAATATTCTATGTACTTTGGAATAATCTATGGAAATTCTAAATAGCTTTGCCATTAATTTTGATTAAAATCGTGATCAGTAATGTTTATGTTTAACTATAATTTAGGTAATCAATTGGCATGTGAAAATAGAAGAACTTCGCCTTCAAGAACTTAAGCTAAATAGAGAGCTAGTTAAGGGTAAAGAAGAAATCAAATATTTGAATAATATCATCTCTGAATATGAGCATACAATCAACAGCCTAGAGGAAGAAATTGTTCAGCAGAACAAGGTTTCATTTTCTATTTCTTTCTGTTCTTTCTAAAGAGTTCAGGCTCAGATCATTGTATTTGAACTGTGTTGTGATTGGATGATTAAGTATAGTTCCCGTTATAATGGGTAACAAAATAACCTGTGTCTTGCTTCTTAAACTCCAAACATGCAAACTTACTTAATTGTAACAGAGCTCTTAACCTTAAAAAAAGTGTGTCAGCAAACTTACTTGGTAAGATAGTTTTTATTTTGATATTAGTTATTTCATTTCTTCAGTCTAGTTCCTCCTAGATGTCACTGTTGATTTAGAATACAGCATGGAGTAGGCAACGATGCTTAAGTGGCAGATGATGCTCATAAAACACACTCAACACAGAGACTCTATTCCTTGTGCTTAGATTTATTTTACTTTCTCTTTCTCTTTCTCTCTCTTTTTGTATCCTAGATACTTTATGTTTATACTTTCACTGCCTTAAGATCTTCACTCACAAACCTTTCCTTACCAGTGACTACAAAGGCTCCTTGGTATTGAGTAGTAAATTGTTCCCATCAAGATTTCCTATATAGGAAGCATTTGCTTTCATTTCTAAATAGTGTTTGCCATCCTCTGATATGCTGTGTATTTGTTTGTTATTAACTGTTTCCCTCTTCCTGGGATATAATTTCCTTGGAGACAGGAATTAAGTTTTGTTTATTGCTGAGCTTGCCCTGCCCCATATAGTGCTTGAGAAATGTGTTTCATGTATGTGGTTGGAATGGATGGATGAATGGGTACATGACTAGACTGAAATTCTGCCTCTGTGTTCTTAAGCAAGTTGCTTGATCTTTGAGTTTGCTTGTTTTTCCCATAAAATAAGAGTGATAGCTGAGGGTAAAATAAGAAAATGTTTATATGCATGCTATGTGCTCATTGTCACTGGAGGTAGCTAACAAAAACAAGTGTTGTATTTTAGTTTCATGAAGAAAGACAAATGGCTTGGGATCAAAGAGAAGTTGAGCTGGAACGCCAGTTAGACATTTTTGATCGTCAGCAAAATGAAATACTCAGTGCAGCACAAAAGGTATCAATAACTAATTATGTTTGCTGCTTTGTACCATGGCCTAAAGCATTAACTAACAGAAATAGTCTCTGAACTCAATATATTTTGAACTTTAGGATGTGTGCTTTATGTGAATTGTCATGAGTTTCTTTGTTTAAAGATAAGTGAAATTTAGTCTACTATTTTTTTCATACAGTTAAAAGATCTTATACTGTTTTCTCAGTACTACACTACTATTTTTAAAGCATATTATTTCTCAATAGTTTGAAGATGCTACAGGATCAATTCCAGACCCAAGCTTGCCCCTTCCAAACCAACTTGAAATTGCTCTAAGAAAAATTAAGGAGAATATTCAAGTAATTCTTAAAACACAAGCAACTTGCAAGTCACTAGAAGAGGTAATTGGGATAATTTGCATTTTAATTACTATATTAATGGGAATGTTTTTAGAATTTTCTAAATATTTATTTATGTTAATTAATTAAAGTAGTAGTTTTTTGCTAATTCTTCTTTATTCTTATATACTATTTCTAATAGTGGATAATAGTCCATGTAGTTAATTCGAATTTGCAATTCATTTGTTTACTTCATTGAAGCATACTAAATAGGTAACAAAAGTTATTTAATTAAAGCTTTATAAACAATATAGCCTTTTGTTAACTGCTATTTTCATTGTTACTTATTTTTATCTTACCATGTACTTTGCATTATATATTATATATCCTTTAAATAGTTTCTTTGCTCATTTTCTTTGTGAATAAATAAAGTTGAAGCAAATGAAATTAGTTAATCTAGGAACTTAATTTCATTAATATTTGGTCAAATCAGCTCATTAAATTATTCACAAAATAATATAAACTGAATATCACTTAAATTTTAGTTTCCGTCTAAACTTAGTAATTATAAGTACATTTACAAAGAATTTATCATATAAAATTTTGCCTTTTTAATCAGTTCAGAAAAACTAATTTAAAATTTTTGGTTTATATGAACTATCATTAAATCATATGTTTTAAAATATCTCTCTTAATCTTACTGAAGATTAAGACTTCTCCACTTTGGTGTGGTAAACTTCCAACTGCAGCACAATGATTCATTCACCTGTGCCACTGAAATCCCAACTGTGTCCTTGGTTAACACCTCTGCCTTAGTGTTCTGTGACATCAGAGGGGTAGTTGAACTGCACTTTCTTTCCAGTTCGGCAACCACCACTCATTGTTAATTCTAAACTGCAAGATAAAAAGTAAAGTTAATCAAATTTTGTGTTTAACCTAATGAAGTTTTAATAAGTGATAATTTTATAAGTAAATTAGAATATATATGCAAATAAATGTATTGTCATATAAAAATGTAATAATAGAATTTTATTGTCAAATGACTATTATAAATATGCAGAAAATAAAGTGAAACTGCTGTTTTGCTTGTAAGTACTCTTAAGCAAAATTTATATGAAGCATTTTAAAGGACTAACAGTGTGAAATAACTTATTGTGACTTTACTGTAGAAATTAAAAGAAAAAGAATCTGCTTTACGGTTGGCAGAGCAAAATATTTTGTCAAGAGACAAAGTAATCAATGAACTGAGGCTTCGATTGCCTGCCACAGCTGATCGAGAAAAACTTATAGCTGAGCTAGACAGAAAAGAGCTGGAGCCAAAATCTCATCACACAATGAAAGTTGCCCATCAAACCATTGCCAACATGCAGGCCAGGTTAAATCACAAGGAAGAAGTGGTGAAGAAGTATCAGCATCTCCTGGAGAAAGCCAGAGAGGTACTTTGTCGCGCTGCTGCTTTCCTCCCGGGCTTTTCAGTCAAACGCACATGTTATGTTCTCTTAATGTGGTAGTTCATTTTTGCTCTCACATGATTCTGTATAGGAATTGTTGCTTTTATATGATTGGATTACAGATCTGTCAATCAAACTGGCAGTTTGTGTTTGTGTCTTCCTCTTAGACTGAGGTAAACAGGAGTATTTCTTATGCTGAACCTGGATGGTTTAGGAAAGGTCAGGTGGACGTATGAGTAAAACTTGAAACAGTAAGGTAAATGATGCTACCAGGGGAGTAACTAATGGGGATCTACTTTTCTTGAACAATAGGAGAGATATTTAGTATTTTAAAATGTTTCTCAAAATAAGTTAAGGGTAATGGATACATGTTACTCTAATGTTAAGAATAAATTATAATGAAAAGCTTGGGTGGCCAACATGAGCACATGCCAGCAGAAATGTATAATGGTCTACTATACATATGCATGGAGAGATTATCTCTTGTGTTTTAAATTTAGAAATTGAAAGGTCAACTATGATCTTTTAGAATGTGAATCTATTTCAGTCATAATTTATAGTACAACTTCAACTGTCTATGTAAACAGGAGCAAAGAGAAATTGTTAAGAAACATGAAGAAGACCTTCATGTTCTTCATCACAAATTAGAACAGCAGGCTGATAATTCACTCAATAAATTCAAACAGACAGCTCAGGTAAGATTCTGAGAACTTTGTTGTCTTCTTTAATGAGATTTGATATCACACAGTTTAAAAATTTCCCCTGTTTATGTCTCACAATAGAACATACTTCACCTCTTTCTTGCCAAAATAATCTTCAGAAAACCAGCTCTGATCATGAAAACATGATCATTTTTCTTAAACCCAAATCCTTTAGCAATTGTTACTGCTCACAGAGTCATATATATCTCTTCCTTCACTGTGGACTCAAGCCTGCTATGGTATGAGTCCACTCGTAAATGCATTTCCATCTTTTGAATTAACCCCTATTGCCTCCTTTTGATCGTTATGTTCTTATGTGTGAAAAGTGGCCGTTCTCATAACACACAGCATTGGGCTCCTCAGGCCTCACCTCATTAGTTCATGGTCATGATCCTCTACTGCACTTAGAAACTGGCTAAAAATAAGAGTCTGTACCTTCTCTTCCCTAGCCTATCTCTTCCTCTTAAATTTCAGACTTTATTGATTCATAAAGAAAATTATAGGATGAATCATAGTCTCAAATTGACTTTCCCATTACTAATATGTTCGTATCTCATAGGATTTAATTAAGCAGTCTCCTGCTCCAGTACCCACCAACAAGCATTTCATTCGTCTGGCTGAGATGGAACAGACAGTAGCAGAGCAAGATGACTCTCTGTCCTCACTTTTGACAAAGCTAAAAAAAGTATCGAAAGATTTGGAAAGACAAAAAGAAATCACTGAGTTAAAAGTCAGAGAGTTTGAAAATACCAAATTACGGTAACTTTTAGAAATCTTTTTAAACTAAGCATATGGAAGTTATACTGTGATGCAGCTTGTACCTGCTATGTGAGCTCCCTCCCATTTTGTCCTCAGGAACACCCAGGACTCATTGCTTTATAGAAGCAAGGCACTAGGAAGGCTCCAAGTGTGACAGAGTGGATGTGGGAAAAAAGAATCACAATTTGAAACTAGTTACTCTTCCTCACAAGCCAATTTATTTTCTTCTCTAGAATCTTATTTCTAACTCCTTTCATTGTCTACTTCATCCTTTGTAAATGAAAGTGGTAGGGTTTACTTGGGCTCCTTTAGAGTGGTTAATTAAAGTCCCCATGGTACAGAAGTAACTTGAAAATTGTAAATTCACGCATAAATAGCTTTTGCTCAAACACCTGAGTGTCTATGATAACAGGCTCAATAAATGTTTGTTAAAGTATTTGCTTTTAAGGAACTGTAGTGAAAGTGTTCACATTATGTACATTAAAGATTATAAGCATTATTCAGCCTTTTTTGAAAATAGTCTTTTAAATATAAAATTAGTATATGGTTGTTCAGTTCCTAATCATAGACCATCTTGTGGGCTTCAATTCCTATGTGATGAAAGTGAGAATGTTGGCCCACTTATGGTTCTATTCCTTTCTGATGGCCCATTAGAACTTTGACTGTTTACCCTTGGACCCAAGAGACCTCTCCAAAAGTTACCACATGTTTGTGAATATGTAAGTAGCTGCCACTTGAGATTCTTTTCTTTTGAAAATTGTACATGGCTCTTGTTTTTCTCAGCCTGTTGAATATACACGAGAGTTTATATTTTTGTATACTAATCTGATACCATGTACTGGATTACAAAATTATGTTTTTAATAATCTGTTTTCATTTCTTTTTTTTTGAGACTCATCTCACCCTAACCCAGGCTGTCCTAGATAGAACTCACTGGGCAGTGAGAGCTGCCATTGGGGTCATTGTAATCTTCTGCCTTGGCTGCCTCAATGCAGAGATCATAAGCATGCATGAACCACTGTGCCATACTGAAAATTACTTGGGCTTTTGGATCTAATTCCTAAATGCAGGAAATAATGTTCTGAAATAGGCTCCTTCCACATAAAACTCTGTGGTGTGGCTTTATACTTTTATTAAGTTGTTTTGTTTTGCTTTTTTTTTTTTTTCTTTTTTTTTTTTTTTTGTTTGTTTTTTGTTTTTTGCTTTGTTTTTTAAATCAAGGTATTATTTGCAATACTCAGTCTGGTAAATACATGTGCTTGTTTATCTCAGGCTCCAAGAAACTCATGCTAATGAGATAAAGAAAGTGAAAGCAGAGGTAGAGGACTTAAGGCGTGCTCTAGCCCAAGCACAGAAGGACTCCCAGAGTTTAAAGTCTGAACTCCAGGCCCAGAAAGAAGCAAACTCCAGAGCTCCAACAACCACAATGAGGAATCTAGTAGACAGGCTAAAGAGCCAACTAGCCTTGAAAGAGAAACAACAAAAGGTAAGTGCCTGATGGCTGCCAAAGAAAAAGGCTGAGAGAGCTGGAGATCTGAAAAAGGCCTAAGCATAAGCACCGGTGACCAACCAAAGGGCACACATGGAGGGACCCATGGCTTCAGCTGCATATGTAGCAGAAGATGGCCTTATCTGGCATCAGTAGGAGGAGAGCCCCTTGATCCTGTGAAGACTCGATGCCCCAGTGTAGGGGAATGCCAGGGTGGCGAGGCGGGAGTGGGTATGTTGGTGAGCAGGGGGAAGAGGGAGTTTTTCAGAGGGCAAACCAGGAAGAGGGATAACATTTCAAATATAAATAAATAAAATATCCAATTAAAAAAGGAGAAAAGAATGCTATTTCTAATGGTGCATGGAAGTTCTTTCACATGCTTTGTACTGCACTAGTGCTATTTTAAAATGCAGATATAATGCAATTTATGTATGTGTGGGTGGTCTATTAAGTATATGTAAGAAAGGAAAAGAAATCTTAGCCTCATTATTTTCTCACTTCCCATTGGTTCTCATTTTGCGGAGGCAGTTTTGAAGATGTTAGAGGATTAGGGTGATATGGTGTAAGAAGGAAGAGAGATAAAAGAGTGTGGCCACAGTGGCTTTGTGTGAACAGTTGGTCAACACCTTTAATAGAATATTGTAGTTTTGCTTTGTTTTTATTTATCTCAGATGTAGCAAATGGTTTAGAAGATGCTATACTTTCCCCATCTTCATTCATGAGTTCTATGGACAAGTATTGTAAACAATGTCTTATAACATTACTCATCTATTTAAATTCCATCAGTTTCCATGTGGAGGGATCTACTGAGTGAAGTTGCTTTTTTTTTTCTTTTTTTTGCTAAATAAAGAATTTTTTGCTAATAGATAAACTTGGAAAATATAAAAGTATGCTTTCTTTTCAAATAGGAATTGCTTGACTGAATTAGTGCTTGTTTCCGAAAATAATTGTCAGGGTTTTGTGTGAACTCTCATTTTATGAAGAACTGAGTAAAATTGCAAAGACATTCATTTGAAAAAGTTCAAGAGTTTGTGAGTTGTGTTTTCTTAAGCACATTCCCTATGATAATTGTCTTTCTCTGTAACCAGGCTGGCCTAGAGCTCACTGGGTGAGAGCTGTCCTTGGGCTTGCTATGATGAGCTACCTTGTGCTGAGAGATAGGCTAGGGCCACAGCGCCACCTGGAAAGCCACTCAGGTTGTTGCATCTAATAGGAAAGCAGTAGAAAGCCATACTGCCTGTCTTGTATTCTGTTTTACCCATACTCAGTGTTAATTTCTCCCCCATATATGTATATATTATAATTTTAGGCACTTAGTCGAGCCCTGTTGGAACTTCGGTCAGAAATGACAGCAGCAGCTGAAGAACGTATAATTGCTGTAACTTCTCAAAAAGAGGCAAATATCAATGTTCAACAGGTTGTTGAGCGACATACTAGACAGCTAAAGGTGAGCATCAGATATGTATTAATATGGCCAGATACATGATCACTTCAGAGAATTTGTATTGAATTGGTGGCTTATTAGACAGGTACATGAATAGTTTTAAACAGTATATATCTTTTATGTCATTCATGTATGGACTATCACCTTGATTTTGAAAAGACAGGCCACTATCAGTTGTGCTTACTAAAAGGACTCATTTAAGAAACATTTTACTTAGAAAATTTTAAAGCATTGTTAGTACATTTTAAGCATTCCTGGGATTCAGGTCCAACATAGGAGAATGCTCCACTGCTGTGCTAACTCTCCAGCCCTCAGAATTCTTTTTACAGCTGTTCTGTTGGACTCATTTCAGAGTCACAGCAAATTGAGAAGTCGTGTAGAATCTTACGGATACACCTTGCTCCAAATGATTCAGTTTCTTCTGTTCCTGGCATTCTCCACCAGTACAGTGCCCTTTCTTACTGTTTGTAAGGGATTGTATCTGTAGAGCTGTCTGGCTCTGAAGCCTTTCCTTCCACTCAGCTATTTTATCAACATACTTCATCATTTTCTTAACTGATCATTAAGCTTAGTGATTGAAATGTTTTTCTCTAAACATGTATTTCATAATAACTTGCAATTTCTCTGTTTTGCCCCACAAATTTCTTTACAAAAAATTTCACATAGTATACTGTGGTAAAATGAAAAATCTAATCACTTCTTTTTTTTTCATTTTTTTTTTTTTTTTTTTTTTTAGTTTTATTTACTTTTGATTTTTTATATGGTTTTTACTATCATTAGTTTGGAAAGTAGATTTTCATTAATTTTTCAAAAATTGCCTATTGTACTTTTCAATCATGTTGTCATAGTAATAAAAAAATCTGCTAACTAAATAAATGTATAAAAGGGAATAGTCCTTTCCTGATGTAATTTTAATATCTCTTCATCTAAAATGTTGTTCCTGAATTTTATATATTTTCAAGTCCTTCTTTCAAAACTTTCTCTGAGATGTTATATTTTTCTTTTAAACACAATAATAACATCACTAATAATATCATTTGATCATAATAATTTATTTACTAAAACATTTACACACTTAGTTGAATAAGCCATAACAGACAAATAATAACATGTTTCTGCCGTTCTCATCACATGTTTATACCAATGTCTTTGTTCAGACGGCTAAGAATTTAAGATAAATTTACATGGTGGATTATAAATGTTGCTTTTATTTCCTGAGATGAAATGATGAGATCAGAGTCATACACAAGCTGTGTGAATACACAGCTTGGACTAAGCCAAGAACATTTCCTTTTCTGTTCTAGGTATCCCTAGACCTAGGCTTGAAAGCTTCTAGCCTCCATATAGTCTGATCTTCCAAGATGACTGATTAAATCTGTCTTCTCTTGGCTTCTGACTGAATTGCTCTGTCTGACCTCATACTAACTTTGGCAATCAATTCTAACCTTCTGGCTCCTTCTCATTCTCTGGCTTGTTCTGTCTTTACCTGTGTCTAGCTTGTGCTGTCATCTGTCTCTGTAAAACAGTCCCAGTAAAACTGCCATACAAACACCTTATATACCTTTTTCCCCCTTCTGTCCCTTCTCTTAAGTAGCCTGTCTTCTGCTGCTGTTCTCCTGTGAGTTAGGCATATCCTGTTCTGTCAAATCTTTCTCTGATTCATCATGTTGTCTCCCTCTCAATTAAACTTCACTTTCAAACATGGCTGCTTCCTTCCACAAACTAGCATTACCTTCACTGTTAGAAATTAAAGATACACTAAGGGCCTGTCTGTATTCCGGCCAGATCATATCTTTGGATGTGATCCCTAGCCAGAGCAATCATGTTGCTGGATTAAAGTTCCTCTGCAAGGGTCTGCTGTCTCAGGCAACCCTTCCATGTCTTTATCTTCACAAAGGACTTTACGACATACTTGAAGTCAAAGACTCAATGTTATTCTAGTCTATGTTTCATAATCTTTAAAATGTTGCTATTCATGTTGGTCTCTTTTACTAATTGAAACATTTTGTGTTTTCTTTGCCTTTTCTTGTGGTTGTAATTCTCTCAGTGAATTTGCTTCACTTGAAATGAACGGAGAAAATATTGCAGTTTATAGTTTTCCCTTGTGTGATATACTTAAACATTTATAGTGGAATGGTATTTCTAATGTATATTACTATAACTTCAGTTTTCTCTTGCTTTATTATTAATACCTGAAGAAATTTGTAATACTTTTGTCTTTTATTAGTCACAAATTGAAGATTTAAATGAAAATCTTTTAAAATTGAAAGAAGCTCTTAAAACAAGTAAAAACAAAGAAAATTCACTAGCTGATGACTTAAATGAGTTAAATAATGAGCTGCAAAAAAAGCAAAAAGCTTATAATAAAATCCTTAGAGAGAAAGATGGAATTGATCAAGAAAATGACGAGCTGAGGAGACAGATTAAAAGACTGTCCAGTGGGCTGCAGGTAATTTTGTATTTAAGTCAGATAATGTGCTTGTTCTGCAATGTATAAGTTATGATCCTCACTCATTCTACAATATGTGCAAAAACTATCTCCAGTTATTTGTTACTGTCTATGGTGGGACATTTTTATAAGGCACAGTGGTAGCTTCCATGCTATCCTGATACTCAGTGTCATATAGGAAACATGATTAATTGTAGCCTCCTAGATTTCCATAATTGGAATATTTAATGTCTCCTTTAATATTTGTCATGTAAAGTTATATCTTAATGTTTTTAGAGCAAAACTCTGATAGATAATAAGCAAAGTTTAATCGACGAACTTCAAAAGAAAGTTAAAAAACTTGAAAGCCAACTGGAAAGAAAGGTGGAGGACATAGATGTAAAGCCTGTGAAGGAAAAGGTATGTGAAGTATACTCATTAAGAGTTTTAAACTAAGCAGAGCATGTATTGGTAAGCAGATAATTTGCTCTTAGTTTAAGGGCCCCAGACATACTGTATATGGTCCTAAATAAAGGACACACAGTGATAAACCTCCATGATATTGAAGGGCCATTAGTGTCTCTTCACATCCTATGTAGACCATGAAGTTCTTATCTCTCCCCATTCTTTCACTGCCTGCCTAACCCCTAAGAAGAATTCCATCCCATGCTGCCCAGCTATTTATGTACACATCTCATTCTCCCAGCTAGTACTTATACTTCCAGAAGACACATGACTCTTGGAATACATTAAAACAAAAAGAAGTATCAGTCAGGAAAGGTTTCTGTAATTTTTAAAAGGATACTTAGTAGGTGATTTGAATAAATCAGGTTAGAAACTAATTTGGAGAAACCATATTGAATGCTCTCTAGTTTTAGAGGACATTGTTTGATTTGAGTTCACATAACACCTCCCATCCTCATTTATAGTAAACATGATGTTTCAAAATATCTCCTGGATTATTCTAAATGAAACTTAGACTCAATATAAACTTCTATAATTTCAAAGTATTTTAGTGTACCAAATGAAATTAGTATAAGTATAAAAATAATTTATAAAAGAATAAGTATAATAATATGTTATTCATATATCAGCATGTCTATGAGCTATACTAGAAGAGTAAGGTAACCATATGCTTGTAACTTAGGTATTATTAATGTAAATTCTAAGCCTCAAATATAAACTCTATAAAAATGTGTTCCAATAGCAATTTATATGATTTCGTCAGTGTCATTGCTGCTAGTAATTTGATTTCCAAAATGATAAGCAATTGTTATAATTTTTGACAAAATAACATCTAACCTTTATTTTTAACCTTTACCTTTATTTTTAAAAGGTAATTATACTCTTAATAATTCAGTGTATGGGGAAATTATAAATGGTAAAGTGGAGTTAAATTATTAGTTCATGAAATTGTGAGCAGAAGTTTTAACTCTGTGAATACCCAGCAGGACTTATTCAAAACATGGGACTATCATGTATCACACAGCTTTCTTTGACTCTTTTATTGTAATGTAGCAACCACAATCCTACCATCACAATTACTAGATGATCTGTTCCTGTAAGAACCTAGATCCCTGCCTTTTTCATTTTTAATAGCACTTATCACCAGTTAAGTTAAGATCACCACTACTCCCTGTATTTATATCTTCTTCTCAAGTTTGTTCAACAAATCAAAATTGTAAGATTTGCAACCTTACACCCTCTTATCTGGTTCACATATGCTTTCTGCTCTTTGTGTCTACAGTGGTAGCTGGGCACATGGTTAGCACAAAATAAATACATGTTCAGTGGTAAAGTAATGTGCATTTAGACTAGAGTGAATTATAGTAATATATAATTGTCAAATTGTCATGCAGTAACAAGATTCGATTGGTGAGTCCCACCATTGTTCTTTAGAAGCTTACTTAGATCATGTATTTGAATTTTCATTTAACTTCTTAAGGATATTTGTTGTGGTAACTTCTTTGGCATTAGAATCTTTTCTGAAACTCTTATCTGTCAAGTGATGAGCCAAGCCTACTCAAATGGAAGTAGTTTTCCTAATAGTTTGCCATATCTAAAGATTCTAGAATTTATATAACAGAATGAACTATTTACATATTCTTTTGCATAGTTTAAAATTGTGGTTAAATATTTAAAGTGAGGCTAAAAATACTGACAGTTTATAACATATTTGTTACTGCTTACAGAGTAGTAAAGAAGAATTAATAAGGTGGGAAGAAGGCAAGAAATGGCAAACCAAAGTAGAGGGAATCCGCAACAGATTAAAGGAGAAGGAAGGAGAAGTCCACAGTCTGGCAAAGCAGCTGAACACCTTAAAGGAACTTTTTGCCAAGTAAGATAAAATTCATTGCAAAACTAATCATATTTTAAATTTCTATCTTGAAATTATGTAGTTTATCTTATTTGATAAATGACAAATTTGCTAGTTTTGATTATCTTTGATTTATATTTGTCGCCTTTCAAATGTACTATAATATATTTTTAACAAGTATGATTTTCAAATAAGTTCATGCCAAGTACAAAGTGGTACATGTACTTCATTAACAGAACAAGGATGCCTAAGTTGCAGTTTAATAAACTGAACAATAACATTTATCAAAGATACATTTTTTTCATTCTTTATTAAATTCTACAGAGCTGATAAAGAGAAGCTTATTCTGCAGAAGAAACTGAAAACAACAGGAATGACTGTTGACCAGGTTTTAGGAGTGCGAGCTTTGGAGTCAGAAAAAGAGTTGGAAGAGCTAAAAAAAAGAAACCTGGACTTAGAAAATGACATATTATACATGAGGTAATCTAGTGAATGGAATTATGGTACCTATGTTGATGAAGAATTGCTTGGCTTGTACGTACAAAAATATCAATGTATTGCTTCATGTATGGCTTTTATTGATTATCTTTTTCATGCACATGTAGCTCAAGAATGAGCCTAGAAGATCATAACCACCTCTTTTTAGTCCTTTTGTAGAGCTCCCCATGGCCATCTTTGTGGTATTTCAGGTGTCTCTTGCCATTGTTACTTTGGGTAGAACTAGGCTTTAATTAAACTGTTGTGTTGTATAGTTTCTAAATGCATGTGCCTAAACAGGCGCCAGGTGGGCAGAAGGGAGGAGCAGAGGAATTTTTGCTGTACTCCTTCAACAACTGGAGAGGAAGATTTCCTCTTTTAAAAAGGTATCAATTTGGGTTCCTATTGCAGATTCTGCCACAGCCACCATCCCTGGGCTGAGATCTGGAATAATTTAAGAGGGAGTGCAGCCTTAGTCAAGAGAGTTGAACTTTCTCTGTGAAACTAAGACTCTTTGACAGAGAATCATAGCCATTCCCTTTCTTAAGTCAAGTCAGAATTGGGCTTTTCTGGAACTCTCCTCAGTACTGATGGCTATCTTCATGGTTCAAACCTGAGTTCAGGCCAAGTGGTAAGAGGAGAGGGTGGACTTTGTCTTCTGCCTGATAACTTCTGCTACTATCCCAATCTAAACATATTTGCTTGTCAAAGTCATAAGTAGTTGGCCCTTATATTTGACCAAGATGAGATTGTATTCTGGGTGTGCAGACCTGAAAAAACCCCCAACTACCACCACATTCACATATTTCTTAGAAAAGCCTTTGAGATTGATTTAACTTTACTTCTTTTTAAAACCTCTATCTTCCTCAGAGCTATGGTCAGAGTAAGATACCACATTAACATATAATTTTCTATTTGAATTACTTCTTCCAAGATCTTTAAACATACATGTAAAATATTTACTTTTCTTAAATGTATGATACCTTTTTATTTGTTTTGAAAATTATAGTTAGTGCTTTTTAAAACGAAACATGAAATATAATTATACAATGAGTTGCCTATGATGTTTCAAATGATACATCACGTAATGTTCAAATCAAGGTAGGTAGGCATGTATGATTTCCATGCTATTAAAGCACTCAAAATTTTTCCTTTTTGCTTTCTTGTAAACTTGTTGACTATGAATTCATTTTAAGAGATATCTGTTTATGTATCCCTTCTTAAACTTAGAATTTCCATATACTTTTTCTTGTTGTGTAGGTTGAGTTCTTGTAGTGCAGAGATTCCTAGTTATATATAATCTCATTTTATCTATTTTGGGATATTTTCTAAGTTTCTGTTTCTTAGAATGGTGCCTTCTTGTTTACATCCATGAGTGTGTCAGTTTGAGTACAGTAATGTGAACACAGGGAGTTAAAGCCTTCTAGTCAAGCATTCTCACCAACTTCTAGAGATAGTATATACTCCTTGCAAAATTCCAATTACTATTCATTTTTTAAGTTTCTTTTTTTTCTTTCAGTCTTTGTTTATCTTTCAGTATTTTTTTTAAAGAGTAATGTGATTAAGGAACTTTTCCTCTTGACAGGTTCAGTCTGGCTTTCAGCCATGGGTCTTCCCTTTCCTTCTTTCTCATCTGAACATATACTCCAACAAAAGTCTGCTAGCCTCTGTGCATTTTACTAAAACCATTCTAATTTTTTTGAAACTTTCTAGTATCTTTAAGTTTTTTTCTTTTCCTATTGTGAATATATTAATATAACTGGAAATATCCTAAAAAAAGTTTGAATATCTAAATTTTATTTATCAAATGCATAATTAATAAGAGGAAGGATATGCTATAGATAAGTTTTTAGTAAAGATATAGAGACAGGAGTGAATTTTAATATTTTCACACTAAGTGTTCATTTACTTGTTAAATGGAGAAAAAAATCGTAGACCAGAGGTTTCATAGATTTGTTTGTGTCAGAGTACGGTGGGACTTGTAGCCAGCCAGTTAAGTTTGGACTTGATATGGCAACATTTACTGAAAATGTTAGAGTTGTGTTTTATCCATGAGGTTTTGGTCAATGAAACTGATAGTATACAGTTACTCTGTAAGCTTTTTAAAATAGTATTTTAGTCCTTCTATATAGTTCCATATAAGAAGATACATGTGCTTTAAAAATGTTAATGTGTTTCTATAAATCAGAGCAGACTGCAACTGATGGTATAAAGAAGTCTTTTGTAGATGCCTGATAGTAAAGGATCATTTTTAATTATAATTATAATTATAATATCCTAATTTATTTCTTGTGAACTTTGGAAGTTTGAAAAATTTTTAAGTTATAGCATTGATACACACACTGTATTTTTTCTGTATCATAACTTCATAAATTTTTGAAAAAGTGATATGAAATATTCACATAATATTCTGGTTGTTGTTCATAGGACCAACCAGGCTCTTCCACGAGATTCTGTGGTGGAAGACTTACATTTACAAAATAGATATCTTCAAGAAAAACTTCATACTTTAGAAAAAAAGCTTTCAAAGGATACATACTCTCAGTCTTTGGTAAGTATACATCTTTCCTTTCCTTAGTGTTAAGGCATGAAAGTGACATAAGATTCTTCCTTTATCTGGACAAAAACATTAGCTCCTCCTTAATGTTGACTCAGCACATTCATGTTTACTAGCTAATGCTGACTCATTTCTCTAATCCTGTCTGATGACAGTAGTTATTTTTAAGTCCTCAAGCATTTTCTAATCCATGATTGCAAAAATCTCTAGCATGGGCTGGAGAGATGGCTCAGTGTTTAAGAGCTCTTCCAGAGGTCCTGAGTTCAATTCCCAGCAACCACATGCTGGCTCACAACCATCTCTAATGGGATCTGATGCTCTCTTCTGTCTCACTGTGTCTGAAGACAGCAACAGTGTACTCATATACGTTAAATAAATCTTTAAAAAAAAAATCTGTAGCAGTTCCAACTCTAGTTAGAGATGCTGCTGTGCAGAACCCTCACTTGTTAAGTAATGGTTAGTAAGTTTGTTGCATCCCCATCTCCTCTCAGATGTGCTCCAGGTGCTTTCTACCCATGCCATTAGTGTGAACAGTGAAGATAGAAACAGTGGTTTTCTTCAAAAATCCAATAGCTAAAAATGTATAAAGAAAAATAAGATACAAACAAACAAAATGCCACATAACCATACTCAGAACAAAAACTTGGGAAAAAAAACAAATATCATTGATGACTTATGAATCTACAGATATTCTGTGGTATTACAGAAGTGTTGTAGATCTCATTGAATTAAATATGGAACCAATACCAAATAATAAATAGAGCAAATTAAGTCAGCCCTACAGATTTTTAACCTCAATTATAAAAATGTATCAGCTCCTAAAGGTAAGTAATTAATAATTTTGTTAAAATGAAAATCAGAAGCATAAAAATGAGAACAAGAATAAGGCTGGTAAAAATGAGAAAAGAAAAGGGACATGTAGCCAAAAATGTCAGTAATATAATATTAGTCAGAGTAGACCAGCTAAGGAGCACCATGCTGACATGGCACCTATGTGTTGAGGATGCTGCATAGGGCAGAGAGGAAACTAATGTGTCAGTCCAGAAAATTACTCTCATTTAAATATAGTGCAATCCTTTATATATTTACAAGCTAAGATTGTTTATAAAAAGTCATATACATACATTGTGACAATTTAACAAAGAAGATAAGATTCATAAAACGAAAAGGACTGATTAATAGAGTTTTCTAGAAATCCGGATGATTTACACAGTTA
The DNA here is from genome assembly GCA_019843815.1 of Montemys delectorum. Lineage (NCBI taxonomy): Eukaryota > Metazoa > Chordata > Mammalia > Rodentia > Muridae > Montemys > Montemys delectorum. The sequence goes on from JADRCD010207474.1 coordinate 32,994, forward strand.
TATTTAAAAAGCTTTCTTTTCAGAAAATAACAGGAAAAGTTACAAATCTCTTATATAGTAAATGTACTCATAATTCAATGAGAAATATGATAAAATGCCTCCTTGAGAAGTCATCAGATAGATTCTTTCCTATAAGTCATAGTATTTTCTTATTAAGCAGTCACTGATACTGTTACTAGTCAGATCATATCTATACCAGAGATAGAAGAGGCAAACTACCAGAAGAAAAAAAGTTAAGAAACAGATTTGCAGATTTCCATGTCTCATGGAGACCTTAACAACCATCCCAGATGCTAAAGGTATCAGCTTTGTAAATTTCAGGCTTTGCATTGGAGTAAATATCCTAAGACTAGAAGAGCCTTAGTCTGTGCTTGGACCATGTGAATAAGCGGGAACCTGCTTCTTATTGCGGGTTATGTCCATCACAAAACATTGTTTTGTTTCTTGCCATTGCATACACGCATATGTAGCCTGTAAACAAAAAATCATATCCAAGGCTGCCTTCTTGCCAGTGTCCTGTGTCTCATCAGGACCAAAGATCTGTCCGAATGCCTTTAGCTTTGTGTCCTTTTTATTTCTTTTTTATATTTGGTCTAAGAAAGTGTATATACATTTGTACAGTATAATTTTAATAATTTGAGATATGCTATAAAGAAGATCTAAGCTTATTTATACAATATTATTTTAAGCAGAACGTCTAGGGAAGTACTGGATTCATAGCCTGCTGAGCCACTAGAGCACTGGTGAGAAACAGCCAGAGCCATGCTGACAATTGGTACAAAGTTTGTTCTATACACAGCAGTCCTAAAGCTTGGGAACATTCTAATGCACCAGCCTACTCAGACTCATTAAAAAACCATCAAAAAACATACAACTTAGAATAAAAAATAAGCATAAATAGTAACTCAGGGTAGATTCATGCCAAGAAAAAATGCAAATACAGTGTTTAATTCATTTCAGAGGACAAATTTGATGCTTGTATCTCAAATTACTGACTACCTTCTGGAGGAAGAAAATGAGGTGGTTATTTTATACAGTGTTTGCCTTACTCACAGAGTACAGCCTCCCTCTATGTTGATAAGTCTGAATCTAAGCTTCAACCAACAATAAAAAATATTTGGGAAAAATAGGCCTTTAGTAAATGTATACAGACTTTCTTTTTTATCTTTTTATTATGTATACAATATATTCTCTAAACAAGCCTATAATAGCTATTTATATTCCTTTTATATTATAGTAGGTATAAGCAGTCTCAAAATGATTTAAAGTATATGGAAAATATATTTAAGTTAGATACACATACCACACTATTTTATTTAGTGGAAGTAAACTCCCACAGAAGTTGAAGTGAAGTGTCCTGGAATCTGTTTTCTTTGGATAGTAAGAAACACTTGCCTATAAATGCCACTTAAATAGCAGAAGTCTATTGTCTCACAGTCCTAGGAATTGAATGCCCAAAGCCAAGCTGCTACAGTGTCGTTGCCTTCTGAAGACTGAGAGGAAAATCAGTTCTGAGGCTTGACACTTAAACGACCATCTTTTCTATAACTAATCTAAGAAAACATGTTCATATTTCTTTACTTAGAAGAAGGATAGTGCGAAGTCTCTTAACATCTACCTGCAAATGAATATCTCTGTCCAGATTCCCTAATTTCCTCCTTGCATAGAAACTGATCTTCCTCAATCAGGCTTGACTCTAATGACTTCCTTTTAACTTGATTATTTCTGTAAAGCAAATAAGGTCACGTCTGAGATGTTGAGAGTTAGGAATTAGAGGGAGGAATAATTCCAACCCTCACAATTTGAATAACCTTCATTTTGGACTAACAAAACTATAGGAAAGTTTAAACATTATGGAAGTGTCTGTGAAGTCATTGTATGTATAGATTTTTTAAGCCATACTTGACTTTGCTTTCTGTTTTAATTTCTAAAAATTACCTTTCTAGAAGTTCCATAGTGTATTTTTTTTCCCAAAAGAAAAAGCAATTTTAATAAACAGAGAATATCTAGAGTTTAAACTAGTTAACTTTGCATTTTAGGATAACTCAAGAGAAGAAAATGAGGGTTCTCAACAGATAGAAATTATGATATTTGATAAAATTAAAATGTCAAATTTGGCAATTTGATTTATGTTATATAATGTATCAAATTGTAATAGTTTGCTTCATTAATAAGTACAGGTGTCATATGTCAACTAAATATAGAATTCAAAAGAAATGAAGACTAAAAATTATTACAAGTAAAGAATACATGAGAATATTTAGAAACTTTTCCCAGCAAAAAATGGTAAATAAATATATTTTACATAAAGTACTATGAAATGGATATTAACTACATATGAAACTAGCTGTATATCTCTACTTGAAATTGTACACAATAGAAAATCAATGGGGAAAGGGATTGCCCTCATGGTTTTTAGAATTCTTGGATTATTTTTTTAAGTAGCAGCTTTTTTTTTTTAAAGTTTATTGCATTATGATGAGAAAAGTTACATGATTTCAATTTATCTGAATTTGTTAACATTTAAAAACATATTTTAAGTAAATAGAACTAAATCACATTCTTATTTCCCTTTTGTACCCCCACTCCTCCCAGAGACCTCACCTTCAATACCTACAGTATCTTTTTTGTCATATTTCTTAAAATTTATAAAATATTATAACAATAAAAATGAGCATTATAAAAGTTGTTTGATATAAAACAACAATCAATTTAACAGTCTTATGTAGATGCTTGTTTACAGCAATACTGAAAATACATATATTTTTCTCAATATAAATTTTAAATAACTCTAAACATATTAACTGTGTATTTCAAAATAATACATCACCACTAGTATTTTTTTAAATGAACATAAATAAATAAAGTCTTTTTGTTTGTTTGTTT